>JAJIBD010003885.1:0-34188 GCA_021461705.1 Cryptotis parvus | reverse complement strand
CAAGGAAGGTAATACCCCTCAAGAAAAAGAAACAGTACACCAGAGGAATCTATCCCTGAACACCACAACACCATGGGGAAACAACGCAGATCCCCAGCTCAAGAACAGATGAAGGAATCGACCCTGAAGACTCAAAAAGAATACAGATGTGCATTATCTCTCTGACAGTGAAACCAGAGAAGAAATTGGTAGGATGTTTAAGGAGCTCAACAAAAAATTGAGCAGATGTCCAATAAAATACAGGAAAAATAAACGAAGCAGTTGAAAGGGCTGTCAATAAACTACGGGGAGGAAATGAGAGGCAGAAATGAGAACCATGCAAATAGAAATATCATCACTTAAAAACTCCAGTAGACGAAATGAAAAAACACAATCGGGGCTCTGAATAGTAGGATGACAGCAGCGGAAGAGAGAATCAGTGAGACTGAAGATGAGCTGCAGAAAGCACTCAGAGATCTACATAAGATGGAAAAAGACCGGATAATGGATCAGCAAAAGACAGAGAACAATTGGATGAAGCCAGGCGGAACAACATAAGAATCATAGGAGTCCCAGAGGGACAAGAAAGTAACCCCAAGGAAATTAAAACAGTTAAAAACATCCTGGCTGAAAAGTTCCCCGAGTTAAAGGACGAAGGCATCCAGATCCAAGAAGCCCGACGCGGCACCAGCAAGAAGAGACCCCAATAGAAAGACCCCAAGACACATCCTAGTCAAAGTAATGGATGCCATAGACAGAGACAGAATTCTTCAGGCAGCAAGATCAAAGAAGGAAATTGTATACAAAGGAGCATCCATTCGACTTTCAGCAGACTTCTCAGAAGACACCCTCCAAGCCCGAAGGCAGTGGTGGGATATAGTGAAAAAACTTAATGAAATGAATGCCTCAGCAAGAATTCTTTATCCGGCTAAACTCTCGCTCAAATTTGAAGGACAGATATACAACTTCTTGGATAAACAACAGCTTAGGAACTTTGTAAAATCAAAACCAACCTTAAAAGAAGGACTGAAAGATCTACTATAAGACGAGACATAACCCAAAAAGAACAACCAACCTATTCAGAAAGATGGCACAAAATCCCATGACAATAATCTCTCTCAATGTCAATGGTCTAAATGCACCAGTTAAGAGACACAGAGTGGCACAATGGATCAAAAAATTGAATCCTACATTCTGCTGCCTGCAAGAAACACACCTGAACAATCGAGCAAAGACAGGCTCAAAATAAAAGGCTGGAAAACAATCCTTCATTCAAACAACCCATCCAAAAAGGCTGGGGTAGCCGTACTGGTATCTGACAACATAGACTTCAGGCTGAAGAAGGTCAGAAGGGACAGTGAAGGTCACTTCTTAATAGTCAAGGGATGCATATATCAGGGAAGAAATCACGCTATTAAACATATATGCACCCAACGAGGGGCCAGCAAAATACCTAAAACAACTACTAATAGACTTCAAAGAAGACATTGACAACAACACAATTGTAGTTGGAGACTTCAACACTGCTCTATCAACCCTGGATAGATCAACAAGATTGAAACTTCCCAAGGAAATACTGGCCCTTAAAGAAGAGATGGAAGAAAGAGGGCTGGTAGACATATACAGGGCATTTCACCCCCAAAAAGCTGAATACACTCTCTTCTCCAGTGCCCACGGAACATACTCCAAAATAGATCACATGCTGAGCCATAAATCATACCTCCATAAAATCAAGAAGATAGAAATTGTGCCAACTATTTTTTTCAGACCATGAGGCACTGAAAATAGAAGTTAATTGTACACAAAAACGGAGACCAATACCAAGTACCTGGAAACTAAACAGCTCACTGCTGAACAACCAGCAAGTCATAAAGAAATCAAAGAGGAAATCCAAAGATTCCTGGAAACAAATGAGACTGAAGACACGAATTACCAGAACTTGTGGGATACAGCAAAAGCAGTGTTAAGAGGCAAGTTCATAGCTCTTCAAGCATTTATCAGAAAAGAAGAAAAGGCCATCATAAACAGTCTGACTTCACAACTTAAGATCTTAGAGAGTGATCAACAAAAAAGGAACCCAACCCAAGCAGAAAGAAAGAAATAATAAAACTTAGAGCAGAAATCAATGAGATGGAATGTCAAAAAAACAATCCAGAAGATCAACAAAACCAAAAGCTGGTTCTTTGAAAAAATAAACAAGATTGACAAACCACTTGCAAGACTTGTAAGAAAAGGAAAAGAGAGAACCCAAATAAATAGAATCAGAAATGAAAACGGGGACATCACAACAGAAACCACAGAAATTCAAAAGATCATCAGAGATTACTATGAGAGCCTGTACGCCTACAAAACAAGAAAACCTAGAAGAAATGGACAAATTCCTGAATTCCTATAGCTTCCCAAGTCTGCAACAAGAAGATTTGGAATACCTCAACAAACCTATCTCCATCGAGGAAATAGAATCAGTAATCAAAAGTCTCCCCCAAACACAAAAGCCCAGGTCCAGATGGATTCACCAGTGAATTCTACAAAACCTTTAAAGAGGACCTACTCCCAATTCTTTTTAAGCTCTTCCAACAAATTGAAGAAACAAAAACACTCCCAAATAGCTTTTACGAGGCACATATCACCCTGATACCCAAAGCAGACAAAGATGCCACCAAAAAGGAAAACTACAGACCAATCTCCCTGATGAATACAGATGCTAAGATCTTCAACAAAATACTAGCAAATAGAATCCAAAGAGTCATCAAAAAGATTATACACCATGACCAAGTGGGATTCATCCCGGGAATGCAAGGATGGTTCAACATTCGCAAGTCAATCAACATAATACATCATATCAACAAAAAGAAAAATAAAAACCATATGATCATATCAATAGATGCAGAGAAGGCATTTGACAAGATCCAACACCCGTTCATGATGAAAGCTCTCCGTAAAATGGGGATTGAAGGAACCTTCCTCAAGATAATCCAGGCCATCTACTACAAGCCCACAGCGAGCATCATTCTCAATGGGGAAAAACTGAAAGCCTTCCCCTTAAGATCAGGGACAAGACAAGGCTGCCCACTCTCACCACTTCTATTCAATATAGTACTGGAAGTACTTGCTATAGCAATCAGGGAAGAAAAAAGACATTAAGGGCATCCAGATAGGAAGGGAAGAAGCCAAGTTATCACTATTTGCAGATGACATGATATTATACCTGGAAAACCCGAAACTCTCTACCAAGAGGCTCCTAGAAATAATACATTCCTATAGCAGAGTAGCAGGGTACAAAATCAATACCCAAAAGTCAATGGCCTTCCTATATGCAAACAGCGAAAGAGAAGAAAGGGACATTAAAGAAACTATCCCATTCACAATTGCGCGCAGAAAATCAAATACCTAGGAATCAGTTTGACAAAGAATGTAAAGGATCTCTACAAAGAAAACTACAAAACGTTACTTCAGGAAATAAAAGAAGACCTGAGGAAATGGAGACATATTCCCTGCTCATGGATCGGAAGGATCAACATTATCAAAATGGTAATACTCCCTAGAGCTTTATACAGATTCAATGCGGTCCCTATAAAGATACCCATGATGTTCTTCAAAGAAATTGAACAAACACTCCTGAAATTTGTATGGAATAATAAAACTCCACGAATAGCTAAAGCAATCCTTGGGAAAAAGAAGATGGGAGGTATCACTTTCCCCAACCTCAAGCTCTACTACAGAGCAGTTGTAATTAAGACAGTGTGGTATTGGTATAGAGACAGACCTGTAGACCTATGGAATAGAACTGAGTATCCTGAAACACATTCTCAAATATACAACCACTTAATCTTCGATAAAGGAGCAAAAAATATTACGTGGAGCAAAGAAAGCCTCTTCAACAAATGGTGCTGGGAAAACTGGGCAGCTACATGTAAAAAAATGAACTTAGACCTCCTTCTAACGCCATGCACAAAAGTCAGATCAAAATGGATTCTAGATCTCAACATCAGACATGAATCTATAAGGTACATCGAAGAAAACATAGGAGAAGCGCTCTACGACATCGAAGCGAAAAGTATCTTTAAAGATGACACACCACTGACCAAGCAAATGGAAGCAAAGATAAACAAATGGGATTATATAAAACTTAAAAGCTTCTGCACCTCAAAAGAAACGGTGACCAAGATACAAAGACAATCCACAGAGTGGGAAAGGATATTCACCCAATACCCATCTGACAAGGGGTTAATATCCAGGATATATCAGGCACTGGTAGCACTCCACAAGAAAAAAAACGCCAACCCCATCAAAAAATGGGGAGAAGAAATGAACAGAAGCTTCCAAAAAAGAAGAAATTCGAATGGCCAAAAGGCATATGAAAAGTGTTCTTCATCTTTAATCATCAGGGAGATGCAAATCAAAACAACAATGAGGTACCATCTCACACCACAGAGACTGGCACACATACAAAACAGCAAGAACAACCAGTGCTGGCGTGGATGTGGGGAAAAAGGGACTCTGATCCACTGTTGGTGGGAGTGCCGACTGGTCCAGCCCTTTTGGAAAACAATATGGGCATTCCTCCGAAAACTAGATATTGAGCTCCCATTTGATCCAGCAATAGCACTCCTGGGAATATACCCGAGAGACCGAAAAACACATAGCAGAAACACTATCTGTACTTCTTTATTCATCTCTGCGCTATTCACTATAGCTAGAATCTGGAAACAACCTAAATGCCCGAGAACAGAGGACTGGCTAAAGAAACTGTGGTTCATCTACACTATGGAATACTATGCGGCTGTCAGAAAAGATGACATTATGAAATTTACCTGCAAATGGAGGGACATGGAGACTATCATGCTGAGTGAAATTAGTCAGAAGGAAAAGGACAGATATAGAATGACTGCATTCATTAATACGACATAAATAGATACCAGTGTTTTACTAAATGTGGGAAATGGTAATGGCAGATTAAGACTCACCATTGAATATACACAAAGAGACTTAAGTGATAAACTCTAAATATCTGCAGGGCTAGCCACAATGTGTAAAAGAAGAGGCAGAGAGAGATGCAGAGAGGAGAGACAGAGAGAGAGAGAGAGGAAACTGGGGTACCTGCTATTAAGGCAGCATGGGGGTGGGCAGGAGGGGGTGGGGGTACATTGGTGGTGGAAATGGGGCACTGGTGGAGGGATGGGTGCTGGTATACTGTATTACCAAGAACCAATTATGATCACCTTTGTAATTGTATGTTTCACTGTGGTATAATAAAAAATTTAAAAAAAAATTAAAAAAAATAAAAAATAAAAAAAAATAAAGAAACAGAGTAATGAGATAGCTAGTTTCCAAAGGCATTTAGAAACGAAGGGCAGGAGGAGTGGTCCTTAGTAGGAAGTTTACCACTGGGTAAGAAGGGCAGATAGGTCAAAGAAGAGACCACTTTGACAATGACAGAGGGAAGTGGTCATTCGGGCAAGGACCAAGTGCTGAAAGAACATAAAGTGATATGCGTGATACCTATCAGTAACAGTACTGTAAAACACAGAGTCAAAACAGGAAAAAGAAAAGTGCCTGCCATAGAAGCAGTCAGGGAGCATTGGAAGAAAACTGGAGATATTGAGGAAGAAGTGGACACTGGTAAAAGGATTAGTGTTGCAACACTGTACACCTGAACCCAATCATGAATAACTTTGTAACTTTGTGATTCATGTTGATTCAATAAAACCAATTTTTATAAAACAAAAAAAAAGAAGATATGGAAGGGAAACATCATATTTTTCCAACAATTATTATGCTTAAGTCATGTGTATTTTTTTAATTTCTTGGCCTTCTATGGCCATCTACTATATCAGTTATCTCTCAACTTTTCACTCTACTTTGCCTTTCAAGGAAAGGACATCACAGACCCATAAGTAGGACCAGTTCATGAATCTCATCAAAGAAAGCGGGCTAAATGCTAAAGTCACATTTTGAGTCTCACATTAACATTTTAAATATATACCAGTACAAGTCTCCATGGATGCCACGTTCAACTATGAAAAGGATTTACAAATCATATACAAGCCCGCTGTTGCAGTTCTTATAAAAATCAAGGTTAACTGAGAATCAACCTAAAAGTCAGATATTTGCAATGTTTTTCATATCTCTGTTTTGTTATGTGTGAAACAAAGTTAGCACAGAATATATTAAAAGTCAGGAACTATTTTCTGTGGTCCCCTGGTCTAATCACAAAATAGAACAGAAAACAGGCAAAAAGACAAGTTGGCAGTATGGTGGAGACAGCAGTAACTGGCATAGGAATGAGATATTTGTTATCAGTAAGACTGGACAATTGGTGCAAAGAACGTGCTGGCTCTGGTTCAGGGATCACTCTGGCAGTGCTTGGGGACCTGTGTGGTACTGTGGCTTACCCAGGGATGGCTGAGTGCAAGACCAGTACTTTAACTTCTGAATTATCCTTCTGGATCCGTTATTGACCAGCATTCCATTATACTGCAATACCCTCTCAATTAATAATCTAAACACTTAACCTCCTAACCATATTCTGTTTTTTTTGTCATTTCTCTTACAGTGATTTTTTTAATATTTTATTGTACCACCATGAGATATACAATTACAAAGAAGTTAATATTTGAGCTCGGTCATATGGTGTTCCACACCCATGCCCACTTCCCACCAGTGCCCATTTCCCACCACCATGTCCCCGGTTCCCCCCCCTCCCCTAATCTGCCTCTATGGCAGGTTCTTTGTCTCTCTTCTCTCTTTTCTCTCTTTCTCTCCCTCTCTTTCTTTCTCTCTTCCATCTCTTACACACTGTGGATTACAATACACACATTTAGAGGTTATCATGTGTATCTTTTTTTGCCTGTATTCAATGTTCAGTTCTAGGCTCTAACCATATTCTTTACTTTTAATAAAACTTCACTAATATTTCCAACAAAATAACACTTTCAGGTGAATATTAAACAAAATTTATGTTGAGTTTAGCATATGATTACTTGAATGTATCTATTTCTGTATTTTCCGTAAGGTACTCAAATTCATCATTTTATGTAAAAAAAAAACTACTAGAAAAATAGAAATGCAGCTGAGAACAAATTAAAACTTGTGATATTTCCAACAAGCTCATACATGATGATACTTGTTTGTTGATGCACTTTTTTCTTTAAAAAATTTATTACAATGTTTAATACTTTTGTTTCCTGTTTAGAAAAACAATACAGTATTTTAGCACAAGTTGATGATGTCTGAGACCCTGGTTCCTCTGAACATGTTTCTCTTCTGATGACTTTATGCCAAATCAGAGGGGTACAGTAAGAGCTTCTTGATGATTAAAGATATTTGCTTTATAAAACAAAGAATTCTTTCAGAGATTATAGGAGTGATGTTCTCAGTTCTGTATCACAGTGAGATTGGGTAGGTGTTCTGCCAATTCTATTTTCTTCTCCTCAAAAGAGAAGAAGAATAAAAATCTAGGTTGGGAACAAGGACAAGATATAAGAGCATGTCTTGCATCAACTTTCCAGGTGCAATGCCCTGAACCACAAGACTCCTGAGCACTGTCGGCTGTAGCCTTGGAGGTCTGACCATCACTGAGTTCCAAACACTGCCAGGGTTGCCGTGGGTGGTTCCTGGCCCAGTAGGTACCTCATGCTAGGGCCCTAGCCCTGAACTGCCAGTCTGGTTGACTGTATATGGCCTTGCAACACCCCTGGGCATTGTTTGGGTGGTCACACACACACACACACACACACACACATATACACACTGTTCCCTATTGTCAGGTATAAGCGACTGGGGTTAGGCACATGATTTACCTAGAATATTCTAGAACTCATTTTGTTCCTACACCTGATTTAACCTAAAAAGACTCACTGAGAGACTGTAGTGAACCATCTACTGTGAAACTCTTTAATATGTGGCAACCGATCAGGTTTCAAAGGAAGTTGCTGGGTCATGAGTGGGAAATATGGTGACTGAAGACAGGCTACAAAGCTGGTCGCAATATCAACTTGACGGAAGCTCTTGAGAGGCAGAAGGCCACCATCAGACCATAGTTTTGTTGTTGCTGCTATTGTTTATTTCAGGGCCACACCTGGCTGTGTCCTGGCTCTGCACTCAGGTATCACTCCTGGTAGAGCTCAGGTGAGTTGCTGGGGATTGAACCTGGCTTGGCTGCATTCAAGTAAAGGACCTTGCCCATTGAACTTAACTCTCCAGCCTTTGAACCATAGATTTTATTAGCTAATATGGACTGCGCTTGGTAAGACTCTTTATTAATTAGATAAGCTCAGGAAATAACTGACTCTTGAAACTCTGACATAATTTATCTCAGAAGTCATACTTCATTAAAATCACTGTACTTCCAAATTTCCACTGGGCCATTCTGTCTTTAATCAAATAATAAACACTGTCTAAATAAAATCCAATAACCAAATGTCACCAGTTGCTCTATTTTTTTAAGCCAGGCCCATTCACATTCGGTGGCAGAGTCACAAAGGCTAGGAATTGGGAGAAAGAAAAGAATTCATGAATAAGAGAACTAAAAGAATAAACCACCATTATATCAGGGTTTCAGAAAATATTTTGGAGTGGTTTGGAGATTTCTTATGCTCCAACAAAGATTGCAATTTTTTAAATGGTATGACAGGTTCTCGTATATTTCAAAGACATTTTTTAAAGTAGTAAATTTTCTTATCTAAAAGAACATTACCTGACAACTTTATTCTAAAGTAATAAAGGACATAGGTCCAAACCCAAGATTCGAACAGTCTTTAAAGACTTCCTCTAGGGTGAAGGTGGAGAGTCTTAGAGTGATCTGCTCTTCATTTCAACAAGCTGAACTTAATTTTCTACTTTGGGAGGCGACTTATGATAGTCTTTGTTTAACATCATTCCTCTTTGGCCCCAAAAATCTCCATAAAAGAAAACATGTGGAAATTAATGTGCCTCACATTATGTCAAAGTACTAAAAGGAGTGAACTTATCCAGAGAATAGTTTTGGTCACCGTCTGGACCACAATGAACATCTGGAAGAACAGAGGCAGGCCAATTGTGTAGAGGTCAGCTGGCGACACTACAAAATGGGCAGGGGCTGGAAACTGCAACGGACAGTTGTTAAAAGACCATCGAGTCTAAAGAAAACCCATTAGGCTTATGGACATCAGAGACAGGATAAATTCACTCTAAAAGGGACCCTTTCCTGGCTTCTGATTTTTAATATAAGAATGTAAATGTTATCATTTTGCTCTTATTTATTTCCTTTGATTATTTTGTGCATTTAGTTGCACACTTACTTTTTAATATGCTATATTTACTTATTTATCCTATTCCAGATATTTTCTAATTTCCCTTGTGACAGTCTCTTAGAAATCTGTTATTTAATTTTAAAAAAATTATAATTTTCCAGATAGCTTTGTTTTATTAATTTCTAGTCCATTCTTTGATGTACTTTGAGAATGTACTTTGCAAAAATTTCAATCCATAAGATTTACTTTATGCCTTTGCAAAAGGTCGAGTTTGGTGAACGCTAAATGTTGGTAAGTCATACTGGTTAATACTGCTGTTCACATTGTCTACATTATTCGTTTTGTTTTTTCTACTTGTTTCATTCACACTGAGAATGTGTGGGCTGGGGATGTGGTTTAGCACTAAAGTCTTACAAGTATGAAACCTGGCTTTGAGCCATTGTGCAACAGTACAAGGAGAGAACGAAAAATGACTATAGACAATTCTAACTACAATCATAGATTCTTATGTTTCTATCAGTTCTTGGTTCACGTACTTAGAAATCTACTGTGCTCCAAATACACACGTAAAAACCTAGTTCCTGGTTCCAGAGAGGGGGTAGAGATGTTAGAGCATTTGCCTTGCATCTGACTGACCCATTTCATTTCCTGACACTACATATGGTACCTAAGTCATATGTCAGGAGCAACCCCTGAGCACAGAACCAGGGTTAATCTCAGAGAACTGACTGCTGGGTGTGCCCCCAAAACTCCCTTAACTAGGTCTTGTTCATGAATGGACACTTTTATCAACTGCAATGATTCTTCTAATAATTATGGATCTCTTATTTTTTAATCTTTGTGTATATTCATATATTTCCCCCTCCTTTTACCTTTAATATATCTAGATTTGTATTATAAAATCAGCTTTTCAATGAGCTTATTTAGATCATTTTACATTTTATTGAAATGGTGAATTTAAATCACCTAATTGTTTTTTATTTCCCATATTTTCTTCCCCCTTCATACATCATTTGCATTTTATATTTCCATAATTTAATATCTTTCCCTAAGTTGGTTTATTAGTTATATCCTATTAAATATATTTCAATGGTTGCCCTAAAATTGGCATCAAAGTCTGTTTCAAGTTCCCCATGTCTATACTTCCTACTTTTGTTGTCTTACATTCTGTTTTAAACGTTGCAAATATATCTTATATTAAAAATGGTGTAATGGTGGTGGGATTGGTGTTGGAATATTGAATTCCCACAAAAAATCACCATGAACAACTCTGTAAACCACAGTGTTTAAATAAAGTGAGGAAACAGCTAATAATAAACTGTGTTTCTAGATGGCCCATTCTTGAGATTTCACCTTCTTTCTTAGTTTCTCACCAGGATATGCACCTGGTCACCTTTCCCAGGAGACTGGACGTGCACTTGGTCATCTTCCCAGGAAATCCTTTTGTACTGTGGCTGTTACATGGGGCCTTTGCCAGGTAGTTCTTGCTCATCTCTCTGGAATTTCAGATTTCTTCATTTTCTGATACTAGGTTTTATTTTATTACTTTTTGGGGATGCCATAATTATTTAAGTGAATGCAGGATGGTAAACCTGAGGTGATGAATATTTAGGCCCTTCTTTTGTCAGGACATGGGAGTGAGCAGAATTGTTAAACTAGTCAAATAGTGAGCTGTGCCTGATTGCAGTGTAACTCAGCTTTTGAATTCCAATCGGTTGGGCTTCAACTCACTGTCTTATGCTTGGCTTAAGGCAGGAGTACAGGAATTTTTTTCTCAATGTTCTTGATCTACCCTTAGCTTCAGGCCATGGTCACCTGATGATTCCACAGGAGGTTTCCTCCTCCCGCCTCTCACCCCCACAGCTGGAGCTCACTGTTGCCTGACAGAGACTTGAAGGGAGGTCCCCTCTCCTCCCGCCTGCTTTGGCTCCAGTCTTAGGCCTGGAGTTACTGGAACTGGAGGTGGAATGTTTCCAGCATCTCTGCCTGCCTCCCCACCACAGTCCAATTCTGTGGTTTATCTTGGCCAGGAGATTTCTGGCCTTCCTGCGTAGTAAACCAGTCTGGATCTGACTAAGGGATCCATAATCCAGGCGGCTTTCCTCTCCTCCCACAGTTGAAGAATGTCACCTTTTCTTTCCAAGCAACAACGGTTCTTTGTGCTCTCTGAGTGACAGTGTCTTTTGTGTATCCCCTCCTTGGTGGTTCAGACATATCACTCACAGGAGAATTGAGACCAAGGAAGGAACGAGGTTGAGATCCCCCGTCGGAGTCCCAGAACGCTTTATGCACGTGTACCTGGGCAAGCTTTCTGCAGTACCCTCAAGAAGCATTGGCAGCTCTACAATCACGTAATGAATGAAAACCTTTTGTTTCACACTCCTGGCTAGTTGGCATTGAACAATGGTTTGGAATTCTAGTTTGATTTATTCTGA
The DNA here is from genome assembly GCA_021461705.1 of Cryptotis parvus. Lineage (NCBI taxonomy): Eukaryota > Metazoa > Chordata > Mammalia > Eulipotyphla > Soricidae > Cryptotis > Cryptotis parvus. The sequence continues at coordinate 22,541 of JAJIBD010003885.1, read as the reverse complement.
CCAGACAGAATGGCACTTTGTTTCTCTAGTCATTGAGAGAGTTCATATTCCATGGCTTACCGGTCTTTGGAAAGTGATTAGCTGTGACCTCAGCTCTTTAGAGTGCTCAAGGAAAGTTACAATTTCCGAGTGTATTTGATATTTTTCTCCTTAGTAGGACGGAGAGGAGCAGCATTCTTTCCAGGTATCAACATCTTTGGTGAAAGCTAAAGCCATTTGCATTGCTAATGTTAATGACTGGTTTAGGAGACACTGGAAGACTAGATATAATTTTGCATTTAAGAAGTATTCTAGGTGTTCAAAAGTTACACAAAAATAGCAATTCTTGTCACGATATTTAATATGCCTGTTGAGATTTTTTGTAATGCAGGAATTTACTTTCCTAATCCCTTTGGAAAATAATGTTTCTTTACAATCAGACTGTGTATGAAGAAACAAGACAAAATTCATTTCCATTGAATGGAAAACAACAAGTATCTTATCATTAGGTTCAAAAGCAAGGGATAAAACATTCAGTAAGATAGGACTTAGCCTGAGTCTTGACAAAGAAGAACTTTTAATGCGGTTCTTTAAGACCTTAGTTTAAGATGAGTCTTATCAATAAGATAGTCCCATAGTATGGAACTTGAGGATTCATAATAGTATGATTTCCAATGAGATTTGCTAAATTTGTCCTTGAAAGCAAGCTAAGACCAATATTTCAGCCAGGGTCTATGTGAAGTCTGATTCTTATATTTAAAAAAAATAATATCATCTATAATAGCTTTAGATTCCAGATCTTAAACAATAAGTTACATTATTTAAATACTTAAAGTTTAGTTTACTGACACAGAAAAAATATATTGCTAGAGACACAAATTTGAATGTGCATGATTCATATCTTTAATATATCTGCTACTTCACTCTTGAGCTATTTATTGAGACAATACAATGAGAACATTGTTAAAAGGAGTCATAATCCATAGGAACAATAGAGAAATACAAAATGGGATAATAAGATAGGAATGATAGAATAATAATGTAAAATTAAAACAATTCTAAATAAAATAAACTTAAGTCAACTACATCATGTCTTTGAGATGTGTGTTTTATCATATGCTGTAATGTTGCTCAAGAGATGCGGCAACAGTATGCAAAGGGAAAGAGGGGAGAGAGAGAGAGAGAGACAGAGACAGAGACAGAGACAGAGTGAGATAGAGACAGAGAGAGAAAAGAATAGAGCCTTCCATAGAGTCAGGTTTCAGGGTGGTGAGGGGGTGATGGAAGGGAAACTGGAACCATTGTTTAGGGAAAAGTGCACTCGTGGAGGGATGGTGTTGGAACACTGTATGACTGAAACCCAATCATGAACAGCATTACTGTGGTCTATCTCATGGTGATTCAATTAAAACTAAATTCATTTTAAAAAGAGATGTGGCAAGACTTCCCTATAGAAACAAATAGTAAAGTTTTAAAGTAAGAGTTAAAATAGCAAATCTAAAAATCCTAATGACTCTGCTCCCAGGACATTAAAATGAGCCCTAAAGAATAAAGGACTGAGGGCCAGAGCGATAGTCCAGCGGGTAGGGTGTTTGCCTTGCACACGGCTGGCCCATGCCGGCCCGGGTTCAATCCCGGCATCCCATCTGGTACCCTGAGCACCGCCAGGAGTAATTCCTAAGTGCAGAGCCAGGAAAAACTCCTGAGCATTGCCAGGTGTGACCCAAAAAAGAAAAAAAAGAATAAAGGACTGAACAGGGGACATAGATACCTTAGCACCAAGCACAAAGCAGCTGTGTGAGCTGTGATGTCACCCCCATAAGTAACACATGGAGACTTCACTTTAAACACTAGCTATGTTACCTCCTAAGTAACACATGGACACTTCACTTTAAACACTAGCTATGTTACCTCCTAAGTAACACATGGACACTTCACTTTAAACACTAGCGATGTTACCTCCTAAGTAACACGTGGACACTTCACTTTAAACACTAGCGATGTTATCCCATAAGTAACACATGGACACTTCACTTTAAACAGGACTGAAATTGCTAAATGTGTAATAGTAGAAATAATCATAGGGGATTATAAAAAGTCAAATGAACTAAATCCAGGATTTATTTGGAAGGCTAAACAAATCCAAAAATCCGAGACACTAAAGGCGGCATAATCTCAAAAGTGACTAGAATTTGAAAACCTTTTAAAAAAGGAATTAAAAAAATATATATATATAAAACACTGAAGCCTGATCTGATGATCTGCTGAAAAGCACCACAAAGGAAAGGAGACATTTGTGTTTTTCTGAGCCAAACCAATTTATCGTTCTATCCTCTAATTATTTAACAAGTTAATTCCTTAGAGGCTGCAGGAAACCTCACTCTACATAAACCAAAAAAAGTATTTTCATCTGCTTGAGAACAGATCTTGATTTATTAAGTTATAGAATATTTTGTCAATATCTTTCTGACTTACCTATGTTAAAAATGATTACTTTTAATGAGTTGCAATGTGTGTTCTTTTGTTTATAATGTCTTTTGATCTGCAATGCAAAATCATTAGAAGCAAAGAGCTCTGATAAAAATGTGGTCAGCTGACTCCAAAATGGAAATATTAGGTTAGGGTTAGAGTTAGGGTTAGGGTTAGGGTTTTCATGCTCTTACTGCACAAAAAATTAAGCACCAAGTCAATCACTTGAAGACAACTTTTGTCAAACAACTTTCCTGTCATCACGGCTCCTCAGCACATAGAACAGCTTCAACGGCGTTTTCCTGTAACATACTTTATGACACAAAACACATTTGCTATTCTATTGGAGTCAAGTTGAAGTAAAAGGCTGGAAGGGAAGACCAGCAAATGGATGCAAGAAGTTAACTCTTGTTTAACACAGCGTTAACACACTGTTGATCTTTTCTTTTTTTTTTAATTATTATTTAACTAACTTTAATTATTTTGGGGGGGGGTCACACCTGGCAATGCTCAGGGGTTTCTCCTGGCTCTGCACGCAAGAATCACTCCTGGCGGTGCTTGGGGACCATATGAGATGCCAGGGATTCAACCAGCGCCAGCAGGAGCCGGAAGCATGCAAGGCAAATACCCTACCCACTGGACTATCGCTCCAGCCCCTTAAATTTTTTAAAAACTTTTTATTATAGCACCATGAGATATACAATTACAAAGATGTTCATATTTGGGTTTCAGTCATACAGTGTTCCAGCACCCACCCCTCCACCAGTGCCCATTTCCCACCACCAATTTCCCCTGATTTCCCCCGGCCCCTGCCTGCATCTATGGCAGGAACCTTTCCCTTCTCTCTCTCTCTCTCTCTCTCTCTCTCTCTCTTTCTCTCTCTCCTTCTCTTACACATTGTGGCTTGCAATACATACATTTAGAGGTTATCATGTATAGCCTTTTGCCTACTTTCAATGCTCAGTTCTAGGCTGGTATTACCATTTACAACAATTATTAGTACACTGTTCCTTTCTCTGTCTTACCTAACCTCTGACTCCCACACACTTGCAGTAGGTTCCACCCACTGACAAGACCTCCTGCTCCATGTTTTGTCTGGCCTTGGATATTGGTATCATGATCTTTTCTTCATCAGACTCTTCTCGGGATGTTTGAGCTACATCAGTGAAGACCTAGAGACCTACATGTGACAGAGTCTATATGTGCTCTGATAGGAAGAGAACATATAGGGACCATACTGAGCCTCAAAGCGAGAGAGGTCCAGTACTGACAGGTAACATGTTTTAGGTACTTCTTGTGCACGGAGTGTTGGCATTCCTAAAGCTTTACATGTATCAGCAGTGGGGCTGGTGCATTACATCATTACTCCCAACATACTTTGTAGAATGCTTTAATGTGGAGTTTAGCCCTGAAGTATCAGGCTGGGAGTACAACTGAGTCCCACCATCAGCAAACAAACACCAACTACCCTGAGAGGGGAGAGTCTCCTGTTGAAAAGTACAACACTCTGGTTTTGTCTTTAGATCATTCACCATGTGGAATATCCTCTGATTCTATGATAAGAGTTAAAAATCCCCACTTACAAAAGTACAAAACAAAACAAAAAAAAAAACCTTAGTCTTCTTAAATATCTTGTGCCATGAAGAGAGACTATTGTCTGTGCAGAGGAAACTTCCACCTATGAACTGTGCCCTTGTTGTCCTGCAGTCAGATCATATGATCATGGTATTATAACTTCAGAAAACAGAATTTCACAAGAGAAACCTCCTGAATAAATAGTTCCTCATGTCTGTCAACATCCAACAGAAAAGAATTTCAACTCATGTCGTTGTTGTGGTGCTCTGGATTCTTTGCCAAGAGTCCCTCTATGACTTCGCAACAATCAGTAGTAGTTGGCCGATTACTGGCACACACAATACAGGGGAGCAACCTTTGGAAAATTAGGGCTGCACCAAACTGAAACTTCAAATAACAGAAAAGCTCTGTTTAAGCTTGTTTTTCAGGATCGCATGCCTCAGAGACAGCAATGGAATGAGTAGAGGCGTTTCTACTTTCTCCTGCCTCTTTCCAGGATGATGAATTCAGACAACTGTGACAAAGAATTAGTGTCATTTATGAATGTCATCCTTCACACATCAAGAGGTTGTAAGGTTGTAAGTAAGGTGAGGAGAAGCTGTGTCTTATGTGGTGAGGCTAAATCAGGAAACTTAAATGCTTAACTTACTTGTCTCAAGATTTAACACACTAAGAATACGGCAAATTAATTTGGATTACTGAGATCTAACACAAACTCAAAATAAAGAGGAGTCCCTTTTGCTGGCAGAAACAGTTTTAAACACTGCGGAGTCTGGAAACAGGGCAGTGATTTTTTGCATCCAATAAAACAAACAATTCTATCTCAGACTTTGGATTCTTGTTTACCACAGAATTTAGGACGTTAGTCAGACTTCAGAAATTCTGCCCTCAAGAGTATCTAGTCCAATTCCTCCACCCTACTGATGTTTCACTTCAAAGTCCAGTAATCCGTTACTCTTTGTTTTAGCCAAACTCCTTGGGCTTTGGAGCTAGCCCAAGGGATAGCCATGGATAGGTTTGGCTTCTGTTTCCATGATGTGAAGCTATTCATTCTTTCTCGGTAGTTTCACTTGTCAATAGTTTTCAAAAATTTCTAAATAGACATAAATGTTAATCTAGTTGGTTACTAAAATGAGTAATTTTGTATTAGCACTGCCATTGTCTCTACTGTTCCCTAGTAGATCACAACAAATTCTAGTTGGGCTAAACATAATCCAATCAGCCCAGAACACAATTTCCCAAAAAATAAATAAGTAAATGGCAAAAAAATTAATATTGATAAAAATGTACAAAGGGCATATCACATTTTTCCATAAAATAAGATTAATTATATGACGTGTGTGGACAGTGATTTTATTTCAGTACTGAATCTAGAATTTAAATCCAGGGCCGGAGCGATAGCACAGTGGGTAGGGCATTTGCCTTACACACGGCCGACCCGGGTTCAATCCCTGGCATCCCATATGGTCCCCTGAGCACCGCCAGGAGTAATTCCTGAGTGCAGAGCCAGGAGTAACCCCTGAGCATCACCGGGTGTGACCCAAAAAAGCATAAAAAAAAAAAGAATTTAAATCCAACTACATGTTTTCCATTTTTAAATTAAAAAAAATTTCACCAGGGGCCGGAGCGATAGCACAGTGGGTAGGGCATTTGCCTTACACACGGCCGACCCGGGGTTCAATCCCTGGCATCCCATATGGTCCCCCGAGCACCGCCAGGAGTAGTTCCTGAGTGCAGAGCCAGGGAGTAACCCCCTGAGCGTCGCCAGGTGTGACCCAAAAAGCAAAAAGCAAAAAAAAAAAAAAAAATTTCACCAAAGGTTGTTAGATGGCTTCCTTGAGGTAGCTGAGTTATTGGAAATAGCTTTCACATAGTCTTCCATGAAGTATGTATGCTTTTACAAACGTGAATACATTTATTTGTAAGTTAGAATTCTAAAAGTTTGTGAGCATGGTCTGCATCCCGCTCTAAATATTTATAAGTATACTACCTCATTAAGTCAGGAAACAGCCAGGAGTGAAAAACTCAAAATGTGTTTTCTCAATGCAGTGGACATATTCAAATCTCATTTTTAAGAAATAAAATGAATCCTACATCCCCATTCTATTTTTCCCTTCAGCTCATGTACCCTCCCAGCACCCTGCTCCAACATCCCCCATTCCTTAGAGGTCTCTTAATCTATTTTATTGGTTTGTGATATATTTGCAAATATATTTACTTATTTAATACATATAACTTGAGTTTGCACATCAGGTTACATTCATGAACCATCACTACGATCCAACGTTATATCTACCATATCCCCACATTTCCTCTCACACTTTTTACTTATATTAATAGTGTTTGTTTGGTTGGTTGATTGGTGTTTTGGGTCATACCCGTCAATGCACTGGGGTTAGTCCCAGTTCTGCACTCAGGAACAGTGTTCTTTTGTAAGAACATAATAGATCCAGCCACTTAGCACATTTTAAAGGAACCAACACAGTATTGCTAAATATAAGCTCTATCCTGTACATGATATTTATAATTATTTACTATTCAAGGTTCTTTTGGTTTCAGATCATCAGTTCCAGTTAAAGAAAATTAACATGAATTATCTCAAAACATACATAGTTTATTAAGAAAATGGCTACTGTAAGAAAATTGAAGTGGGAGAATTGGAGAGAATTGAGAGATAACTTACAGCTCTTTGGTAGAACTTTGGCAAATTCTTGGATTTTTGGCCTAATCATTCATACTTTTGACATGTGCCTTCAAAACTATTAGGGGAGGGGGATTTGATCAGAGCGATAGAACAGTGGGGAGGGCATTTGCGCTGTAGGCGGCCAACCCAGATTCAATCCTTGGCATCCCATATCACCCGCTGAGCACTTCCAGGAGTAATTCCTGAGTGCAGAGCCAGGAGTAACCCCCTGAACATTGCTAGGTGTGACCCAAAAAAGCAAAAAAAAAAAAAAATAGGGGTAAGTAGTCCCTAGTCCATTGTTCACAAAAAAGATATGAGAAGTAGCAGTTTGAATGTGTGTGAGCACATGTTTGTGTGTGTGTGTGTGCCCTCAATGAATAGTGACTATAATGAAATTGGTGGAAAGACAAGTATTTTCTTCCCTTCTATCATGATGGTGGCTTCAGCCATGTCTCCCAGGTTTTATGTTTAATTGTGTGACCTCTAATATCTAATTCTCTTAGTTTAATCCCTAAGGAACCACCACCACCAGATTCTATATATGAAAGGAGAAAGAACAACTAAACCAGACAATGCCAAGATAGAGTTTTTCATTTTTAACAAAGAAGAGCAAAGATGTGAAATCCTAAGAGAAACAGTAAATGAGACATGGTATATATTTCCAATGTCTACCACTCATGCTTATATTACATCATAAATAAACGCATTTGGTAAAAGTGAAAATTGCACTGCTTCTACCTGTCATGTGTCTTTAAGTTTTTACTCCACTTCTAAATTTAAAGTCATAGAAATGTATCTAATCTAGCTTCTTATTTAATTTTAACTCATTTTACAATAAATCTATCTCGGGAACTTGAGCTGAAGAGTTTAGTGTGGTTACATTAAATTACTCAATTCTGAGCCAGAGTAATAGCCCAGTGGTAGGGCATTTGCCTTGCACACAGCCGACCCGGTTCGATCCCCAACATCCCATATGGTCCCCCGAGCACCACCAGGAGTAATTCCTGAGCAAAGAGCCAGGAGTAGCCCCTCAGCATTGCTGGGTGTGACCCAAAAAGCAAAAATAAATAAATAAATAAATTACTCAATTTTGGAGGGGGTTTCAAAAGATTCAATGTCATAAAGAAGATAGTGGACATCCATACAATGGATACAACTGTTAGGAAAAGTGAAGAAATCAAATTTGCCTATAAATGGATGGATTTACATAGAGAGTACCATGCTTAGTGAAATAATCAGGAGAATAACAGATGTAGAATGACTACATTCACTTGTGGGATAGTTTTTAAAAAGCTTAAGACTAATATTCAAGGCTAAAGAAAACAGGGGCCATGAGAATCCTCGTGGCCAATGGTTGGACTCAATGGTTTGACTCTACCGCAAGTGTGTGGAGGGCAGAGGGTAGGTAAGACAGAGAAGGGACCAGTTTGACAATAATAGTAGTGCTAGACTAGTAACTTAGTATTGAAAGTATATAAAGGAAAACAATATATATATATTGCTATTGAAAACCACAAAGCACAAAAGAAGAAAGAGGGAAGAGAGAGAGACAGAGACATAGAGAGAGAATAAAAGTATATGCAGATTGGAAGCAGATTATTGGCAGAGAGTGGGGACTAGGAGGAATTGGTGCGTTAGGAAATGTTCACTGGTGGAGGGATGGGTGGTGGAACATTACATAACTGAAACCCCATTATGAATATCTTCATAATGGTCTATCTCATGGTGACTCAATTTTTAAAAAAGATACAAGGTTATTAAAGAGTTCAACCTTTAAATTTTTTGCAGAATTTTTATTTTTAAATTAATATCAAATAACATAAGCATAAAACCCTAGAAAAAAATCACTTATGTATTTCTCCTTTGCTTTCTTAAGGGTATATTTTTCATATCATTAAATTTATTATCACTGTATCACTCTCTGCCTGTTGTTCATCGATTTACTCGAGGCAGGCACCAGTAACATTTCCATGCTCATCTCGAGCATTTACTGATGAAACTTAAAAGGGGAAAGATCAGGTTTTCTCTTTGGTGGAGCACTGAGGAACTATGGAGTCTAGATGTTGAGAATGACTGTCCTCATGATGTGTGGGTTGCTTTGGTTTCTTGCTAGGCTAAAATTTTTCATACACATAAAATATTGTATCTTCTATACCCTCTTTTATCATATATTACTTTACTGTCACTTGTATTACTTGTCTTCCTGTCGTTCATCGATGTGCTCGAGCAGGCACCAGCAACATCTCCATAAGTCCTGTCACTAGCAAGTGTAGCCCAAGGGCATCTGCTTGCTCCAGGAACATGTAGAGCCTCAAACCATCCCTTCGGGTCATGGGAATGAGGTCCATAATTGTTACTGATTTTTGGCATGTGAAATATCAAAATTTGATATTTTGATACTATACTATATTTCTCATATTTCTGTTATTAGATGTACATTACTAATTTGAATCAGATTGCTCTTCTATTGCCCAGGAATTAATTTCTTGCTGAGGACATGCATAGTACCTTAAATTTAAACTTGACCTTCGTGATTATTTTCTAGGTACTTTGCAGGTGCAGGATGTGGTTTGAATTAACTGCCATGACTGTGCAGCAACATGTGCATCTGTTACTCTGGAATTTGTCCATGTTACTTTGTCAACGGAAGTTTTCACAGGTGCTCAGCCAACTGGTCAGGGGAATGCAGGAAGACCACACGAATCTCACAAGAGCCTCACCTAATATCCTGGAAATAGGTAAAACAATGGGCAACTTCTCACACCAGTGATGATAGTAACACATGTAAGTAACAGAGGCCAGTGAGAACAATGTGTACAAAGTGTGAGGTGCTGACCGTGAATGGAGCCAACCCAGTTTTGACCTGGGCACCCCATCTGCCCATCTGGGCCCCGAGTCCTATCTGAGTGAGCACAGAGCCAGGATTAAGCTCTGAGCATCACCAGGTGTACCCAACCCCCCCCCTCCCAAAACCCAGAATTTAAAAACATGAAACAAGTAACAGGAGATCATGTGATAAATGGCCCTTGTCACACTTGTCACATCCAGTGTATAGCTTAAGCACAAAATTAGCAAAGAAAGCACAGTTGTCCCTCGTGTGAATCTCTGAGCACCCTGCCAGGTACCAGATCTGGGTTCTAATGAACTCCCCTAAATGTGCTGACTCTAGCAAGATTTTCATTTCTTCACTTAGTACACAGGACAATGAATCTTAGACTCAGACCAAAAAAAATCTTCACCACAAAATTGGTCTCTCCCATTTCAGCCTGCCAACACCCCAGGTGCTCAGCCACCATCTGCTATAAGCATTGCTGCCTTCTGCAAATAGTTAGATCATGCTGTCAGCACTGAGCAAAAATGAGAGAAAAGGTTTTCACTTAGGAGGAGTTAGTATTTTTCCAGTATTTACCAGAATGGCACCCTTACCCCCACCTCCGACTGCACCAGGTTCCTTTTCTTCCCCCACAGAACCATTAAAAACCCCTTCTGTTTATCCAATTCCTAAGCGACTCTTCAAATAGTGCACTCAGTATTATTACAGTGTAAACTAAATTGCTAAACTGACTTTTAAAAAGATGTTCCAATCTGCACTATCACCAGAAGTGGGAGATTCTGTTTCACAATGCTCTCTCATGGTAACATAAACTTCTCTGAATCTTTCCTAATTTTATTTTAGCACACGCAAATACATTAAAGGCTCCAATATGATCTCAAAATAATATCTGAAAATAATACACTGCAGCAATCATAAAGCCTATGAATTATAGAGTGTTTATTAGAGATCTGGTACTTCATATTAATTATTTCATGTACCCTTAAGCAACATTTGAACAGTATTACTCTTCTCTTTCAACCTGCAGGACTTGAAGATTCAAAGAAGTAACCTATCTACATCTGTAGTAGCTTGCATGGGAATTGTGAACACAAGTCAGCATCGCTCTGAATTTAATTCCCTCGACAACACCCATGCTAGGCTAGCTCAAAGCTATACAGCTATGAACTTGTGCATTTTTCACTCATTCCTTTTCAAAAAATGCCATTATCGTATTGTTTAAATGACATTCCAATGGTATGAATAATAAATTTAACTTGATTTAATTAAACTCAACTACATCATTTTTTTCTCAAACCACAAATCTGAATCTAGCCTGTTCTTCAAACAGCAAAAAGCATATTAAATTACCCTTGCAATCCTCCAGAACTATGACATATTCCTCTTTCTTTTGCTTCAATTAAGCAGTGATTACTCTATTTTCTAGAAGCATTCAAAGTTTTTGTAAGATCCCATAGGAAGTCTAAAAGTCAAAATACAATCTTTTAGGACTCAAAATTGGGAATAAAAATGTGACTTGGGAAGGGTTTGGAAGACGATTGTGTGCTTTGTAAGTATTTATGAAATATGATTTCAATTGTTTTCTGCAAATGAAATAACAATAATATTTCCAGTGCAAATTATCCGTGTGCTTTGTAGCAGAAAATTCTCCATGCCTACACCTTCTTCGCCCAATCACTTTCATGACATATGCTTGATTAATTTAAAAAAAATACAGAGCCATGATAGGTGCCATCATAGTTAGCAAAGTGTTGGCACAGGAGGAACGGCTGCCAGCCGCTGAGGGCTTCTAAGGTACCCGGGTCTGTTCACGGATTCTGAGTTGCCAGCCCGCAGAGATGACCTGCCGGCCCATGGAATCGTCATTGCTGCTTGACACATGGAATGCCAGGATCATCATAGTGGGACTATTAAAAAATACATGGTTAAACTCCACCCAGCAGACCAGTCTATCACACGACCGCACGGTTCATCAATAAATGCTGGATTTAGAGATGGCTACAAGAGTATGCTACCCACACTGCAGAGCCTGGCAAGCTACCCGTGTCGTATTTGATATGCCAAATACCAGTAACAATTATAGACCTCATTCCCATGACCTGAGGGAATGGTTTGAAGCTCTTTATGTCCCTGGAGCAAGAAGATGCCCTTGGGCTCTACTAGCATGAGACAGGACATATGGAGATGTTACTGGGGCCCGCTCGAGCAAATCTATGATGAACGGGAAGACAGTGATACAGTGTTTGGGGGGAAAGAAGTCAGACCAAGTGAAATAAGTGGGAAAGAAAAAGACAAATTTCAGATGCTCTCACTTATGTGGAATATAGAGAAGCAAAGAGAGAGAGAGAGAGAGAGAGAGAGAGAGAGAGAGACAGACAAAACCAACAGAAACAAATGCATGGACGCAGCCCACAGAACTGAGGTTACCAAAAGAAATGGGGGAACCAAAACTGGAATGCAATGGAAAGATATTGGCACTTCGATGGTGTTTGTGATATGGTAACACATACTTGGAAAAAGCATGAAATTGCACCCAAAAAATATTAAGTTGCAGAAACTAAGATATAACAAAAAAAATTGGGGGTCACACCTGGCAATGCTCAGGGGTTACGCATGGCGTTCCACTCAGGAATTACTCCTGGCGGTGCTAAGGGAATTATATGGGATGCCAGGGATTGAACCCAGATCAGCCACATGCAAAGACAAACACCTATCAGCTGTATTATTGCCCGGCACCCTCAATGAAAATTTTAATAATGAAATCATTGAAAATAAGAAAAATGAAAATAAGATTCAATAGAATAAATCCTAATTAACCTGCAAGGTTTTCCCTCAAAGATCATCTTCTTAAATGTGTTTTATTTTACCTTTCTAATCCTTTACGGTCCCGCTTTACATTCTGATTTCATTAAGGTAGTTTTGCTTATTTTACAATATTTTAAAATGATGGTTCTAATCCATCATATATAATAAATATAAGTCCAGCAGGACGTGGACTTAATATATCTTGGCAATTGTTACCTCTGTTCATAAATTTCAAGCTGATGTGATTTAAAAAAATTCTCTCCATTTGTTGGTTGGCAACTTGGTACTAAAACAGCAACAAAGAGAAGATAATTAATACCAATTCTATTCCTTTTTTTACATTTGATTTGCCATAATATTAAACCTAAATTTTGCTGAGGCGAAGAGAGGAGAGAGAGAGAGAGAGAGAGAGAGAGAGAGAGAAGAGATTGATTCATGCAGCCCAAGGTTATATTCCTAAGGAACATGGGTTTCTTTCCATCAGTTGATCAAATGTAAGAAGGAACAAAGGATTCTTTACACCTGAGATTTAATTGAAACAGCAAGGTCTGACCTGACAAAATAGCAATTAAAAAGCCCCCAATACAGCTCCCACCCACAGCCCTGCAGGGTTCTCACTGACCTTCAGTCCCCATAACAGAAGGACTTGATGGCCGGTGAATGAAGCTAAGGTCACTGTCCCACAGGAAACAGCTCCCTTGAAATATCCTTCTCCTTAACGACTTAAAGTTCAGTCACTCCTCATAATCCACAAATCCACAGTGCCATCACTTGAAAATTGAAAATTTTTTTCAATTGAAAAATTGAAAATTGAAAATTCACTCTTTAAAATGTCTATTGGAAAAAAAAAGAACTGCCAAAAGAAATGTCCATAATTTTTATATCAGGTTCAATGTTGCCTTTTTAAAAATAAAAAATTTGAACAGAAAGAGTTTTAAAACTGAAAACCTAAATGCTTAGTGTACCATTACCTACATACTTTGAGTTTCTGTTATATGCTGGGGCCGATTTTGTCTGTAGAACTCGATGTGCAGATTACTTTTACTTCCCAAGACCACAATGTACAAATTCATTCTGTTCTCTTTCCTGTTGCCTTACTAAGTGATAAATTATATGGAAAGAATTCAAGGAGAAAGCAAAACTTCATGTATTTAATATTGCTAAAATGTTTACTAAGTTCTATTTTATTCTTCCTTTTTAGTAGATTAGACTATTAGTTCATGTTAATCACTGGTTTATAAACATTTAGCAATAAGAAATTTTGATTGATTTCCAATCCAGAGAAAAACAGCTAGAAGAGCATGTGATTTAAACCAAAAACATTTCAAATTCATAGGGGGAGGGGAAATCAACATATTTTTACAATCATATATTTTTTTCTTAAGTAAATGGACTTTAATTCATCATTGTCTTAATTAAGTTTACTTATACTATAATTTTAATCTGATATGATTTTAAAAGCAGATGGGCTGGACATGTAATGTGATTTGGAGACAACTGCTGGACTAGAGCCGCTACCAACTGGATCCCACGGGATGTCAAAAGATCACGTGGCCACCCACCTACAAGATGATCAGACTTCTTCTTCAAGACCCTGAATAAACAGTTTGAGGCTCTTTGCATTCCTGAAGCAACCAGATACCATTGGGCTACACTGGCACATGTAGGGTCAAATGGAAATGTTACTGGCACCCACTCGAGCAAATCTACGAATAACGGGATGTCAAGTGATCAAGTGTGATCAAGTGATAATTTTAATATGGGAAGAATGGATTCACAGCTTCAACATAAGAGAAAATAAAAAAGAGTACAATAAAATAGCGAAAAGGAAAATGATTTTTTTTTAATGTTGAGTATTCTGTTTGAAATTGCCATCCAGAATCCTACCCTTTTGTTGCTATGAATCCTGTGAAGAATGGAAATTCTCCCCGATTTGCAAATAAGGAGAGAGACTAAGCCGCTTGCCTAGTGCCTACTAATCAGAAGAGCTGGTTTGGGACCAAGGTAATGTGTTATCAATTACACATTCTTTCTTCTGCATTCTGCCAGTATGAATATTAACCAATGACTCAGCACCAGTATTTAAATTTTTCAGCATGATCTTTTTACTGCATGGATTGTAAACATAATTTTTATCAATTAAAATATCTCTAATTGGGGCCGAGCAATAGCACAGCGGGTAGGGTCTTTGCCTTGCATGAGACTGACCCAGGTTCCATCACGGCATACCATATGATCCCCTGAGCACCACCAGGCGTGATTCCTGAGTGCAGAGCCAGGAGTAACCCCTGAGCATCGCCGGGTGTGAACCAAAAAAAAAAAACTATCTCTAGCTATAAACAACTGGTAAGAATGGAGTGGCATCAGTGGCACTTACAAACATAAAAACCATCCCTTTGTGTTTTTTATGATAAAACAAATATGAACTGTACTACTGTTACATAAAATATGATTCAAGATAGTCTTGTGATTCAGAATAAAGTTTAACCATATTGAGTGGGCCTCAAATGGAGAATTTAAAGCAGCTGTCACATGACAAAACAATAGGCACAAGTCTGAAGAAATGACATCTTGTCCTTTGCTTTTTGAAAAATATCTTAAATATGCTTTTAAAAAAATCATTCTGAAGTTTACTTTTGTTGTATAAAATAAGCATGGGGCAGCATCTAGGTACCTGTAAAAGTAAAAAGAAAAAAAAAGAAAACAAAATTGATGTGCCTATCTTGAATACCTTGGAGAAACACAAGATTTTGCCCCAATAAATTATTAAAAGAATGAAATAAATGCATGAATAAATAAAGCACAGTTTTCAGAAACCTTGAGTAGATCAATTTTATATTGTTTAGGGTGATTCTTCACGTCTTCCTGATGGAATGGCTTGTAGAAAAAGCTGAAATCACTCAACTACTGGTTGTTGTATTTTGTTTCTTGTTTCTTGTGTCGATAAATTGTTCACCTAGCTAAAGTTTTTCTTTTTTTTTCATTTTTTTTTTATTATACCACCGTGAAACATACAATTACAAAGGTGTTCATAACTGGTTCTTGGTAATACAGTATACCAGCACCCATCCCTCCACCAGTTCAACTGCCAAAAAGTATGCGATCTAAGGCCTTGGGTTAACTTTGCTCTGGTGCTGAGTCTTATGAACCCACATAACTCTACTAACAGAATTCTACTTTCCTTGGGTGTTCCCCCTTGTGTGGTTCACGTGCATTGAACCAACTTATGGTCACCTAGTTACCCTCTGACTAACAGATTACCTGTCAAATCCTCCATCCCTATCTCAAACACAGAGAGTGAAGGAGGGCACGACCTAACCCAAGATAACTCAAGCATTATACAGATTTGGCATAAGCTCTTAGTGAGAGAAAGTGTTTCTTCCTTTTGATTAAACTCAAAAGCACACATTCTTATTATTTCCCTTCTTACCATTCAAAGAACCTGCCCACTTAGGAAGCAACTTTAGGGGGGAAAAGGACAAATGAATAAAGAAGCAACATCTGAAGGGCATCCTTAGAAAGTCCAATCCCAGATCTACTTGTACGTCAACCTTATTTTTCTTGGATGTATGATTACAGATTTTAAAATGCCTTTTATTTGCCCAAAATTATTAAAGTTGGGGGTCATTTGTATATTTGTGGTTTTAGTGACACTCTGTGGTACTTGGAGCTTATTGCTGCTCTCTGCTCAGGATTACTCCTGGTAGTACTCGGGAGACCATATTGGTGCCAGGGGTTAAACTAGGGCCAGCCATATACAAGTCAACCTCCTTGACTAGTGTACTTCTCACAAATTAAGAGTTCTTTATCTAGCAACTAATAGATTGCAAACTAATAGTCACGTGATGTTTTCTGTTACTGCAAACTATATGCCACATGTCTACTGTGGGACGACTAGTGAAGCAAGATTTAAAACAAAACAGTAACAGTGATACCATAATCTTTTGAATAATACTTTTGAAATACCAGGAAAGAAACCGATGTTTCATTTAAGTCTTCCATACAATGAAGGTAACCATTAATTTTCTACATAGGCAGTTAAGCATGTAAACTCTTTATGTTTAACTCTTTATATAAAACTTTCAAATAAATGCAAAGACCTTGAAGTACCTCTTCCTCTGTCCTCATTTTAGAGGTAAAGAATCTGAAGCCTGACAATACTAAGTGAATTGTCTAAAATCCTACAACTGGTCAAGTTGGAATGAAATCAAAGTCTGCATCCATAATTTATCAGAGATTATAAAATATACCTATTGATATATTCACATTATTTAGCATTGTTGCAATGGGTGACTTTATTAGAATATCATCATTTAAGAAATATGAAATGAGGGGCCAGAGCAATAGCATAGCAGCTAGGGAATTTGCCTTGCATACAGCCAACACAGGTTTGATCCCGCATCCCATGTGGTTCCCTGAGCACTGCCAGGGGTAATTCCTGAGCAAAGAGTCAGGAGTAACACCTGAGCATCACCACCAGGTATGACCCTAAACAAACAAAACTATATAAAATGAGCATCGTTTAGCATTAATTCAGCTCCTTTATCCACTGAGATATCAATTTTTCTGAATTAATGGTATATTCAATGTGCCAAAATTCCGTTAAACACACACAACACAAATGACCTGAAATGATCTTTTGTCTTTTCTTTATAAATAACTACCAGACAAAAGTAGTGAAAAGAATGATTTTCTACTGGGAACTGATAAATTATATTAGATATGAAAGCTGTATTATTACTTGAGTGGGAAAATGTTGAGGAAAAAAATGGTCTTTTGTATCTGGAGGCTCATCATTCTTACTTTGAGTTAATAAATCAAATCTAATAATAACCAATCTTCAGAAAACCAGACCATGACACCTGTAAAATTTTTGCAGATTTTCCACTGAGTTACTAGATGCCCACTCGTGAGTTGGCAGAGTTATTATTTCCTCCATATCTTTATTCCATATCATTTTTTTAGCTTTTTGGGTCTTACCCAGCATGCTAGGGGACTACTCCTGGCTCTGCACTCAGGAGTTACTCTTGGTGGTGCTCAGGAGACCATATGGGATGCTGGAGATCGAACATAGGTGGGCTATGTGCAAGGAAAACGCCACCCACTGTAGTGTCTTTCTGGCCTTCCGTATCATTTTTAGGTACAGGACTCCTATTACTACTCTGCTAGGCTGAACGACCATAAAATGTTTAGTATGTGTTTGAAGATTTCTAAACCAACTTTCTAATCTTCAGCTAAGAAACCCTATTAAACCAAAAAATGAACTTCTTTTCTTTGAAATTGTTACTCAGTAAATTCACATCCCTAGAGACTGAGTAAATCAAGAAACTAATACACCAGATTAACACATGAGAAAACAAAGGTTAATAAAATAAGCAAAGATTTTTATGCTAAATTAATATTGGTATTGCCTTTTCCTGAAACTTTCAGAATCATTTTTTAAAACAGCTCGTCTATATTATTAATGAAGTGTCACCATCTACTACAAGATAGACTACTTCTAAACGACTTATTTTTGCTTTCTACTTGCAAAACCTAAATGAAACTTCAAACAGAATGTTATTTCAAATTCTTTTTATTTCTGATGGGCTGGTGCCCTATACAGGTGTGTAAAGCGTTTATTCCCTGGCTCTGTTGCTCAGGGATCACTGCCGGACGAACTCAGAGGAACACATGCCACGGTGATAGGGAGCAAACCTGGGTGAGCGTGTGCAAGGTCAGTGGCTTACATCCTGCACTACTTCTCTGAAGACAGATGTTATCATATCGCTCATATTTCCCCTGCAAACCCATGACTAAATTTATGAATAATTTTTTACCAGGGGCCGGAGTGATAGCCCAGCGGGTAGGCGTTTGCCTTGCATGCGGCCGGCCTGTGCCAGCCCAGGTTCAATCCCGGCATCCCATATGGTCCCCTGAGCACCGCCAGGAGTAATTCCTGAGTGCAGAGCCAGGAGTAACCCCTGAGCGTTGCCAGGTGTGACCCAAAAAGCAAAAAAATAAAAGAAAAGAAAAGAAAATAATTTTTTACCACACTCACACTGTTTTGCAATATAACAAGTTATTTACATCAATTATGATTTAAAAAAACTTTTGTAATGACTAGATTAAACTCTTTGCAACAGTTTTTCTTTTTCCTTGTGGGGACGGGGCACACCTGGCAATGCTCAGGGCTTGTGCACAAGAGTCACTCCCGGAAGTGCTGGAATCAGAAATGGAGACATAGTCACTGCTTACCAGTGTTTTAACACCTGGACCTCTCTGCTCCTGGACACATTAGAACATTCCTCAAGCAGACAGGAATGCTCACACTCATGTCAAGCCCACAAAAGTCTCCTTTTCCTAATGCCTGCCTCGTCTCCCCCATCTATTCTTGGCACTAAGGAATCGTCTTTCTCCTTCTGACCTGAGCCTCTTAGTCTCTAATCCTGCAAAGGTCTACAGACTCTCCAAATCTTACCACTGCACAAACATACCTGGACTTTCCATACTTTTCAACCATCCACTATTTCCTTCACTATCACTATCACTATCTTCCCGTTAATCATCTATTTGCTAGAGCGGGCACCAGTAATATCTCCATATGTCCTGTCTCATGCTAGTAGAACCCAAAAGGCATCCGCTTGCTCCAGGAACATAGAGAGCCTCAAAACATTATATTAGGTCACGGGAATGACCTAATATAAATGTTACTGGTATTTGGCATATCAAATACTACACGAGCAGCTTGCCAGGCTTGCTGTGCGGGTGGCATACTGTTGTAGTCACCTTAAAATAAAGCATTTATAGATGAACCACGCGGCCGCTAGGCCCATGCGACCGGGCTGTGATAGTCTGGTCTGCTGGGTGGAGTTGTGATGAGAGGGAAGTCGGATGTGGAAAATGGCGGGGCCCCATGCAGTAGTGGAGGGTGGTCTGGCTTGTTGTGAAGCTCTACTGAGGTGGCAGGCCAGGGCTAGAGCCTGCCATGCCTCCCGGGGCACCTCAAGAGCAGCTGGGCACAGGGAGAGTAAGGAGCAGCTCTGCACCATGTCTGAGAGTCTCTGGTTCAGCATACCTGGGCGGATTGAAAAGAAACTGCTGCAGGGTGGGTGTGGATGATCCGGATAGTCTGTGATAGTCTGGTCTGCTGGGTGGAGTTGTGATGAGAGGAAGTACGGGTGTGGAAAATGGTGGGCCCCATGCAGTAGTGAAGGGTGGTCTGGCTTGTTGTGAGGCTCTACTGAGGTGGCAGGTCAGGGCTAGGGCCTGCCATGCCTCCCGGGCACCTCACGAGCAGCTGGGCACAGGGAGAGCAAGGAGCAGCTCTGCCCCATGTCTGAGAGACTATTTCCTTAGGGAAGGATAAAATCACTTCACCCAGCAGCTGTTCTTGACATACCGGCTTGACCAAGAACAGCTGGTCAGTGGCTGTGGACAGGTGTGCTCTGGACAAGTAACTGCCACATGCCCAGGGGGTCCAAAGTTCCATGTGCTCTGTAACTGCTGTTTCAGGCATGCTGTTTCCCAGGTCCCTGAACTGAGAATATTAGTCCAGTCTTATTTCTACACTGTATCCTGTGACTCTATCCCCCCTGATTCTATAGATTATCGGGTGTTTAGGGGCAGAAAAGATTCTAAGATAATTGCTTATTGTTACTCAGTATCCTCAACTGAAATTTAGAAACTATAAGAAACAGAGCTGAAAGAGTGAATATATTTAGAAAATTGGAAGCCACCCTCTGCTTTGCCCTCCTTGGGGGAAATGTTACAGCAGCAACAACAACAAAATAATCAGAAGAAGATGAAAAGTGCCTGCCATAGAGGCAGGTGTGGGGTGCGGGGAGTAGTGGGGAATCTGGGGACATTGGTAGGGAAATGTGCACTGGTGGAGGGATGGGTGTTAGAACACTGCAAGATTAAAACCCGATGACAACCAGCAAAGCTAACAAGAGACAGACCAGACCACATCTGTGTGCTGGTGCGCGGCCACAGAGCACCCACATGACAGGCTTAGATAATAATGAAGTTTAGGACAAGGTCCTTCCCAGGAATTGGCAGATTGATACCCTGTAATGATCATTGTAGTTGTAACAAACTGAGGAGGCTGATGGAGAATGGGAATGTAGTGTCAGACTAAAACTCACCATCCAATACACACATAGTGACTTACATCATAAACTGTAAATATCTGTAGGGCTAGCCACAATGTGTAAGAGAAGAGAGAAAAAATAAAGAGACAGAGAGAGAAAGAGAAAGAAAAAGGTATCTGCTATAGGGGCAGGCTGGGGATGGGTGGGAGGGAGTGTGGCAACATTGGTGGTGGGAATGGGGCACTGGTGGAGGGCTGGGTGCTGGAACACTGTATGACAGAGACCCAATTATGAACATCTGTGTA
Source organism: Cryptotis parvus (assembly GCA_021461705.1). Taxonomy (NCBI): domain Eukaryota; kingdom Metazoa; phylum Chordata; class Mammalia; order Eulipotyphla; family Soricidae; genus Cryptotis; species Cryptotis parvus. The sequence goes on along the minus strand of JAJIBD010003885.1, from coordinate 1,817 downwards.
ATTGTATATTTCTACGGTGGAATAATAAAAATTTTAAAATTTTTTTGAAAAGAAAATTTTTTTTGAAAAGACTGAAACCCAATTATGAACAGCTTTGTAGTTTCATATCTTACCATGGTAAAATAAAAGTAAAAATAAATCAGAGTATCCCAAAAAACAAACTAACTCGAGGGTTTGCTGAGCTGGTGAGTTTATTTCAATGTCAATCTGTTGGGTCTGGTTGCTCTGTTTGTTGCTGCTAAACTCCTCCTGCCCCAGCTCCCAAATTTATTTTAGGATTAAGATTCTCTGCACATGATAGTTTTAAAGTGCAAGTAAATACAAGGCTCAGTCACTGTTTGGCTTGGGTGTTTTTGGTTGGAACCTGTACATTACAGATTATGACATGCAGCACACAGCAAATGGGATTAGAAAGGTGCCATGGCCATAGGGTTGTCCCCAGGCTGTGGAAGGCAAGGGAACCCCTTCATTAGTCTTCATTCTCCAAGCCATGAAGCTCCGGATAACTATGTGTCACCTTCAATGTCATCATTTGTCTCCCTGTCTCCCTCGTTCCTTCACTGTCTTTCCTCCACACCCTCCTCCTTGGCCTCGAAGGACCAAAGACACAAGAGGCTAACACTGAAGTCACCGATCCGTGATGAATCAATAACTGGGATCAGTCCAAGTCCAGCCACAAAGGAAGGACTCATCCACTCCAAACAGAGGGATCTTGATTCCAACTTGATGATTCCAAGTTAAAGAATGTGTTCTTGTTGCTGTCAGGATTCAAGGAGAGTCATATAAAACAGTGTGAAAATCAGATCACTTTTTGGTAGACAAAGAAAGAAATAATGAAAATAGAATAAGAAATGCCTGTTTCTACCTACTACTTCGAGTGGTGAGATAATGAAACTCTGCTCTAACAGAATTTCCAAGCTATTTTTTTCCAATGATTATATCATAGAAGAAACAAAGCAATGTTAAAATCATAACCAAATCCTCTAAATTAAGAAAGAGATGTTTAAGTTGTATCTAAATGATGGTTTAACAGCTTCCTTGTGACAAGGCTAAATAAAATATGTTCTTTTATCATCAAGTTTACTGCAGCATTATTAATGCACAAAGTGCAGAGATACTAAGAAAGACAGGAAAATAAACATGAAAGAAAACAGTAAATTTCATACATGTACAAGGCCCCATCAGAAACTAATTGGAGATCCTCTGTTGATCTCTGCCATCTGTGTTCATACTGCATAAACAGCCCCAACCACCTGGTGAAAAGATAGTTCGTTACAAGGTCTCTATTTTCCAGAAAAAGGGTGTTCTACAGAAGACACTGAACCAATTGAAACATTGGGGTCTTGGGGGCCACAGGTTTTATAGAAGCATTTGGCAAATAAATCACTTATAAAAATCATCCTAATTCCTTTCTGGAAGCTCTTATCAAATTTGGTTCCAGAAAGTTTATTTAAAGTAGGGAGGAAATTCTGATAAGAATACACTTACTAGAAAATGAGGAGTTTAGGCAAGTACCACAAAACACACACACATACACAAACACACAAATGTGAATTTCAGACATTCTTTGGTCCCTTGTTTATTATAGTATACAAGTGTTCAGTATTTAAAAGAAATGTATTCATATGATAAGCAATCTCATGTGAACTATTCTGTCAGTCACTTAAGCATATGTAAAAACATTAAAAAGTAACATTCTATTCTTGTTAAAATAAATTTAATGATTGTAGTTAGGATAAATATTTTATACTTCATAGAGTCCCTTTAATTCAATTCCTCAGCTTTTAAAAAGAAACAATAGATACTTATTACATTGC
>JAJIBD010003884.1:0-32191 GCA_021461705.1 Cryptotis parvus | reverse complement strand
TACTGCCTTTTCTGTCTGCAAAGGGCTAGGCCCATTACAGAGAGGAAATATTTTTGTTTGAGTTTATGCAAACCAACACAGTGCCATAAACCGTTAAAAACATACTGAAGGTGTAAAGAGAGAAAGCACACATTACACTTTTCTCTAACGGAAGTTACAATACCCCAATATGCTGTTGGAACTGCTTAAGGAAGCACAAAGTCCTGTTGAAATAGAGCATACAGTTTAACCGTATCCTAACTCATTTGATTCCATGTCAAAACCCTAATTACCAATTTTTAGGAGCACTGTAACAGGAGTTCATACCGTTTGTCTAATATTTTTTCCATAGATTTTACCAAATAGGTACTAGAACAATTCTTCAGAAAAGAGTTTCTTAGTTTATTTACTAACGTTCTCAGACCTTCTAGACATTTCAGACATTTATTCTGTCCTGTAACTTTCCTGTAAGAACAATCCTTCACTTTAACAGAATTCCTTCCTTTTTCCCACAGACATTTCCATCCATTATCTTTCTGTTACTTAAAATGCATTATCTAGACTTCTTATAGTTACACCCCTAAGGGTTTAACTGCCTTACTTTACAGAGCTCAGTACAGATTAATCTCCCAATTTGGAAACAAGTTGCTAGTTATTATTTCATCTAGTATAGCAAAACTACTTCAAAGCATTAAATCAGTTGCATACATATTCAAGAGGCTGACCTGCTTACAATTAAAGTTCTTTTAAATTTATGCTTGTCAAGGTTCACTTTATATTAGAAATTATCCAGAAAACATTTAAAATTTTATCTTTAGAATTCCAGTTTTTAGGAACACAAACAATGCAAAGTTAAAATACCCAAAAGATTGCTACCAAGTAACAGTAAAGATTTACACTTGTGAATAACTAAGACTTTCAAGGTAAAGACTAGGTTGATACCTGTTAGCAAAGCTCACATGAATTAAGACTATTTCAATAATAGCACTACGGGGCAGACTAAAAACAAAGTCTGAAAAAGAAAAACTGATTGCTGTCATTTACTTCCCTACAGTTTTTTTAATCTTTCATGTTTAGAAGCCACAAAATTTAAACCAACATTTTTAGCTCCTTGAATGTTAAAGAGATTCACCTTCTTTTTTTTTTTTTTTCCCCAGCAAGGGCTACTTTGGAATTTTACCAGATTTATTAAGCTGAGGTGATTACCCTATTGCAGAAATAAAACGAATATGTACCAACATAAAAACCTTTGAACTACCAATTTTTTATGAAACACAAGACCTTCTTTGATTTAATTGCAACAGTTTTTGTACCTTAGTTAATTTTTAAAAGCGGCCTAATTTCTTATTAGAATTTAGCCTAAACTTATGAGGTAAAGCTCTGCATATCTTACAAAGTTCTTATTTCTTTGCTGACTCTGGCTCTAGCTCCCACCCTTTTGAAACAGCACAAGTTCGGGAGCAGAGAGAATTTCAGGGATCAGGAACACTTAAAGGTTTTACAATTAGACCTTTTAACTTTTTACCATAAGATTTAGATTGAACATGTCAATTTCTCCTGCTTAACACTCAGTTTGGAACACATTGCCTATCCCTGGCTCAGCAATTTGCTTTTGATTTCAACTTGGTTTCATTTAGCACTTTAACGTTTCACAGACAAGACAACTGCAAACAATTGATGGCCACCACACACGCACACACATACATATACAGTTGATTGATTGATCTTTAGTTATGATTTGACCCTTTTGGAAGGGTAGAGGAAACTGAGAGACTGAGAAAGGAAGGGCAGTCCCCCAGGGCAAATAGCCCTGCTCCACCAGTTTGGACCTGGCCTTGTCCAGTTTTTCAGCTGCACCAGTCTCTGTTCCCTGCCTGGGCAGTTGGTGTAGGGTCCTGTTCTGGTTCCTTTACTTTCAAGACACACGTACAGCAAATCTGACATTTTTCTTTTCTTTGCAAAGCTTGGTACAATACCATGAAGGCCTGGATGTTAGATATATACTCAGGCCACGTGTTATTACAAAGATTCTTAAGGCGCTTTGGAGGTTCACTGTTTTAACAAGCAACCCAAGGGGACTCTAACCCCTCCCATACTGGCCACTCCAGAGGGACTCTAACCCCTCACATGCTGGCCACTAATTCAGAGAATCATCATGCTGTGGACCTCTTGATCAGTGATCTCTGCATTACTACAGGTGTCCCCTGGGGCCCTCCCAGGTATCCACCACGACCACAACCTGTGTGTGGGGCTGGACCCTAACCTGCCATGGGCTTCAAGAGATCGGGAGAAGAAAAGTTCTGTCTTGCTTGCTTGCTACTTTCTGTGGCCTTGCTGATGTTTGCTGCATCTCTTACTAGATTATGTGCCTTTCTGTCTTGGTGAGAGGTTTTCCTTCCTAGCTTTTTACCCTTTTTTTTTTCTTTGCCGGGGGCAAAAGCTGCTAGAGACCTCAGTTTACATTTTAATTGACCTCAGGTGTGCTCTAGCCATTTCTCTCACTAGTAAGGGGAGAAAGGGAAAAAGGACTGCTGAAATTTGGTTTCCTAGAATCTTTCACTAGTGAGTTTCCTCCATTTCCTTCCATGCAAGCTTCACAGGTGGCTGAGACAGACAAAGGAGGGGGTACCAATTTACAGAGACCATTCAGTTGCTTGTCTACCAGTGAAGAACTTAGCAGTAGTGGACTCAGCAGTTGTGACTTGCGGCCGACCACTAGGTCAGCGCCACCATAGACCATATGTTCTTCCTAGCAGACAGCCCACTCGGGCTCCAGAACCTTTGTGGGACCTTAAGGGGTACAGGTCGTGGAGCCACAGACTCACGCCTATCAGGGTGCTCATATGCACACACACTCACACAAGGTTATAACATTCCTCCCCTGTTCCCCCTAGAGATTTCCGAGGGAGCAGCATACCTTCTCTGCAGATTTTCACTGAATTACCTCCTTCTGGTGGAACTCCTCGCAGCCACTCACTGCAATGTTCTGCTGCAGTAGCCAAAAATAATGTAGGTGGGCCTCACTGGTAGCTTATGTGAGGCGGGAAGGGAGAGAAATGTAATTCCTTGCGGTACATGATGTTAATAACCAAACATACACAGGTCACAGTTACAAATAGGACAGAGGTTACTTCACACAGTTTCACACTTTCTTCAATCAGCGGACCGGTCCTTCTTTCACTCAGACTCACCCCACACTCACCACTTTCACAATCCGGATTTGGAATTTTTTGTTCGAACAGGTTTTCTTAGACTGCCGTACTGCCGTGATGAGCTCAAGAGAATCCTCGGTGTTGGGCGCCAACCTGCTGTTTCTGGGTTACAAACCTAGGTCTTCTCAGGACTCACCCTGAGGCCGGGACTCGAACCCGGACTTCTCTCACTCGACTTGGAAGGAGGAAGGAGGCGTTGCCGTGTCTCCTTCCCCCAGACGAGTCAGCCATTCTGCTGAATAAAAGGTCAGAAGAGGAGTAGAAGGAGTCTGCCCCATGGCCAGTGAGGCAGGAGAGAAATTCAGGGTACAGTAAGAAAGTCAGAAGAGACAGAAGAACACTGAACAACAATAACACACCTAAACGAGTTCTCCACAAACACGACAAGGGCAAGGGTCTAGGGGTTGGTTCAAGTCTCAGTCACACTCCAAAAGCCAGCTGGCACCCAAATACAAATTTCACTAACAAATGGAAGGAAGCAGCAATGCCTTCTTCCGTAACGGAGGAGAAGTCCGGGCGTCCCGGGTCTCCACCTCCCACCGGGCGTCCCCCAGGGCTGTGACCTGTGGTTCTAGGACACGTCTATCCACCACAGCTGGGGAGACAGTAGGTGAGGCTCACGCCCCTACCAACTTCCCGATCCAGCAGTCACTCCAAAAGCCAGCTGGCACCCAAATACAAATTTAGCGATCGCAGTTTTAAAGGGCGTCCACTTACCCAGGATGATCTTGTCAGGGTCCTCGAGGCAGGCGGGGGTCCTTGGCTCCCGGATCGGACCCGGCCCAAATGTAAGGGGTTGGCCACCCGATGGGGTGACTGACTGGGAGCCTAGGAAGCGCCGCACCTACCAAGGAAAACTCTGAGAGACCAAGTCCTATGCAAAAGCAAGGGTTTTATTAATAAGCGGAGTATACTTCGGGCTCATAGCGTGACCCCAAACGGTCAGTGGCTAAGAGCCCAGAGCCTTTCAGGGCGATCTTTTAAGGAATAATTCCAGCGCTACAGAAAAGCCAGCATAACTATCCAATAGGTTTAAAATATTACATCAAGGTCTCGCGGCGCAGGCAGCCAATCACTCTGCACCAGGTAACCATCACCCACCCATCTGAGTGTGCCTAATACGTCTTTCCATATTTGGCACGGCATGGAGCCCAGTCAGGTATCATACCAAATACAGAGGGGACATCAGGGCGCAACCTCTCGGGAATGTTTGCCTTATAGCCCTCCCTGGAATTATTTGCTTAAGGCCCTTCCTGCTGTGCTCTTATCAAGCCATCATTTTATCAATTATCGGTTGAGCCATCATTTTATTAGTTACCTCTGGCATTTTACCAGCTACCTCTGGTTCCTGTCTTTTGTGTTCTGTGGGTGAGGGGCCATCCTTTTCACCGCATGTATGAAATTTTTGTTTATTAGGCTGGAGTGATAGTATAGCAGGTAGGGTATTTTGCCTTACACGTGGCCTATCCAGGTTTGATCCCAGTAATTCATGTGGTCCTAAGCATTGTGAAGAATAATTCCTATGTGCAGAGCTAGGAGTAAATCCTTGAACATCGCTGGTTGTGCCCCCCCCCACCACCACCAAAAAGAAAAATGGAAGAAAATTTGGTTTACCACCAATTCTAGTATTTGTTTTGAAAAGGATATGCCACTGTATGCATATTTAGCTTGCTTCTGTAATAGTCATATAAAAAAGACAAAACTGTGATATATAAAATGGACGAAGTTGACTCTCTTGGAATGGGTGATTATGAGAAACTGGTTCTGTTTGTAAAGACTTTTTGGTAGAATTTTTCTTCCCTTGATATTAAGGCTTTTTTCCTTTTGAAGAAGGAAAGGAGGAACTGTGTTTTGTTTAGTCTGTTTCAGTAAGAGAAAGATGCACATTTGAGCAATGCTGGGGTTGGTCTCAAGACTTCTTTCAGGGGGCTATCTCTTGTAAGCTGGAGGGTGAATTGTGACAGTTGCAGAACTTCATAGCTCACTACAGCTTGTTCTTGGTGCTGGGCAGAAATCTCTTTGGCCCAGAGCAAGTCAGGAAAGATTTTATTATCTCAAGCTTCTGCAAGGAGCTGCAGTTATTTCTCAAGGTCAGGTCAGGGAGCATCCTGAGGATGAGTAATAACAGTCCTTGGAGGGCTGTTCATCTTGGCAACGGTTTATAACCATGTAAAGCTGATAATAAAATAATTCCAAAATAAACAAACAGTGGGTATATAAGTACCCATAGAGATCAGTAAATCTGAGTGTTTGGGCTGCCAGTATGCAAAACAGATTAAACTTCTTCATTCCGGTGTCCTGGTGCACTCAGGAGGACGGCAGCACCATTTCAGAACTCTAGGAAAAGAGAACAAAAACGGGTGTTGTACTAAGTCTGAGTGAAGTTCCCCATTCTCTAAAGACTCAAAACTGTGACAGATTTCTCTGACATAGAGAAATTTACTGATCTCTAGCATCCTCACTGTATGCTAGGTATAGTTTTTTAGTTTTCTAGGCTGAAAGAATAAATGTGTCATATAAAGTCCCATGCCATACTACTATTTACGTTTGTGTGGGAGTAAAACCAAGGCAAGGAACATTTAATTGGCTCTATAGCTTATAGCATGCTAAATGGTGGGGTCTAAGAAGAAAAATTGAACCAAGAATGAGGACGAAGATGCTCAAAATATACCACCCCATGATTCTCAGCACTGGCTTTTGTAAGATTATTAAAGCTTATTTCTTTAGAAACACTTTCATTACATATGGTTTATTTTGAGTTAAATCCAGTAAAAGCTCTGAAAGCTAAGGAGAATTTATTAACTTCTTGTGTGTGTGTGTGTGTGTGTGTGTGTGTGTGTGTGTGTGCACGCACGCAGGGAGGGGGCACATCTGGTGGTGCTCACCGTTAACTCCTGGGGTACTCTTAGTGTTGCTTGGAACCATGTAGTGCTTGGGACATAATGTAGTGTCAGGATTGAACCCAGGTCTTCTTGACCCAAAGCACGCTTACTGGCTCATTGAGCTATCTCTCCAGGCCCAAGTAACTTATTTTTAAACAATATTAAAATTTTTTTAAAATTTTACTTTAATATGTAAAAGCCACACATCAGAGCCTGACCTGCACAGCAGTCTGGCAAGCTACTCATGTCATATTTGATATGCCAAAAACCAGTAACAATTATAGACCTCATTCTCATGACCTGAACAAAAGGTTTGAGGCTCTTCATGTTCCTGGAGTGAGCAGATGCCCTTGGGCTACACTAGCATGTGACAGGACGTATGGAGATGTTATTGGTGCCCGCTAGAGCAAATTGATGAACAACAGGAAGACAAGTAATACAAGTGATGTAAAAATGATATTGAAGCAATTCTAGAATTAAAATTGATTAGATAACAAAGCCGCAGTATTAAGATCAATTGATACAGAATATCAATCTATGTGAAAATTATTATATCTGATCTCAGGGTAGTTAAGTCCTCATCTATGAATTTATTGAGCTATTTGTTGCTTTAGGACATATCTTTAAAAGTGTCTTTAAGACAGTCACACAGTATTTAAAACAAATATTTTATGAACCTCACATTCAGTTACCCAAATGCTACATGGATTGTGATCCATAGTTGGATAAGCTTTGGTCAATATAAGAGCATTGAAAATATATTAACAAGCATAAGTATTGCTCAGAAATGAGTCCTCTTAACACTCCCTGGGTCTGCATGAGAAGAACCTGTGAACAAGCCTCCCTCTCTTCCTTCATCAGAGGACAGAGTATTGCAGGCCATCTCTAGCCCTTCATTGGTCCCTCTTTTCTCTCTCCTCTATAGGAAAAATGCCTTAAGTTTCTAGAAGAATTCCAAACTCTGTGATGTTCAGGTCACAGATAAAAATACATTGCATGAGATGGAGAAGAGAGTGCACAGAAGTTAGGGCACTTATTTGCATGCAACTGAGCTCAGCTTGATCTCTGTATGGTCCTCTGAGCACTGCCAGGAGTTGGTCAAGATCACTCACAAATGAGTTTAACCCTCCCCAAATTAATTTTCATATTTACTTCTCATCAATGGCATCTACTATAGCATTTTGAAGTTTTATAGTGGCTCTTTGTATCTTTTCCTTTTTAGTTTTAGCATAGTTCTTTTTTCTGTAATTTTTGTTTGTTTTGTTTTGGGGGCCACACCTGGTGGTGCGCAGGAGTTACTCCTGACTCGGCACTTAGTACTTTCTCTGTACTATCCCACTGGACCATCTCTCTGACCCTTTTTACATAATTGTAATAAAAATAGGAGTCTAGTTTATCTTGTATACTACTTATGTTTCTGTACTTGCACAGTGCCTGACACAAAGTGGACAATCAATCAATCACCTAATTGGATCAATGAATGAACTCGAAGAGAAGTCTTTTTAGTTTCTTTCTGGGTAACACCTGGTGATGCTCAGAGGCTATTTCTGGCTCTGTTCTCAGGAACTACACCTGGCGGTGCTCAGGAGATTATATGATGCAGGGGATCAAACCCAGTAAGCAGCGTGCAAGACAAATGACCTGTGTGCTATACTATCCCTCTGGTTCCATCGAAGAGAAGTCTTCTATGTTAGATGCAAAGGAGGCAGTCTGTTGGTTGAAAGTACTGGTCACTTGTCACTTGTCTTCCCATTGTTCGTTAATTTTTTTCGAGCAGGCATCAGTAACTTCTCCGTCCATTGGGAATGAGGTCCATTATTGTTACTGTTTTTGGCATATCAAACACACCACAGGTAGCTTGCCAGGCCCTTCTGCGGCTCTGGGTTCATCCCAGGGAGCCCAGTCTTTTCTATGTCAGACCACCAACCATCCAGGGGCCCATGGGGCAGAGCCCTGGGTGTAGACAAGCCTGTCTCCTGTCTGCCACCTGCTGATGCTGCTGGGCACTGCAGCTATGCCTGCAACACCTTGAGGGGCAGTATTAATAGGAAATCAAAGGTGCTTAGAGCAGGTTCTTATTTGTTTTCTGGATCAGAATTTTTTTTTTAAATCAGTCTTTTCAAATAAATAAATTGAGCCTAAATGACCTGTGATTTAATTCTGTTGTCACACAACTTCGTAGGTGGAGACAGTACTATGGTTTTAAGTCCTATGTCCTCTGCAATACCAAGCTCAGTTTGCTTTTTGTTTTTGAGCCACACCTGACAGTGCTCAGGGCTTACTCCTGACTCTGCATTCAGGAATCACTACAGGAAGTGCTAAAGGAACCATATGGGTTGCCTGGGATTGAACATTTATGTAAGGTAACCTTCTGCCCACTGTACTATCAGCTTTCCTATCACTCCAGTTCCCCAGTTCAGGTTTTGTAGCTTCCAGGAATAAAATGAGGAGCCAGAGAGAAAGTACAGCAGAGGAGGCACTTGTCTTGCCTTCAAGTCATCCAGGTTTGATCCTCAGCACCCAGATAATGATCCTCTGAGTCTGCCAGGAAATCCCCAAACTCAACTGGGTGTTGACCATAAACAGAACAAAATAAACTGACAAAAAGGAATACAAAAATGACAAAGTAAAAGGTTGAGTTTAGTCCTTTCTTTACATAGAATTAAGGGTAGGGTCACTCTGAAATTGAACTCAGGTCAATTTAGCCATGATTTCTAGCCTTAGCAATTTCTTAAACTAGAGGTGAATTTAATGTGACTTCTAATCTACTGATGACTTTGTTACTCATGTTTGTTCATTAATTTTGCATCACTTTATATGTGCTGTATGTCAGTCTGCTTTTTCCATCAGTGGAATTTTTCAGTATTTATTATTTGACTGGCGAATGTGTACATTCTTCTTTTTAGTTGTTTCTAATTTGCACTTCTCAAAGAAAAAAGAATGTGAGAAGCTGTCTAGGTGTATGAAGTGAACACATCCCTAAGATTTTGGGTATGAATTCTGCCCGCTCTCCAAACCGTTGTTTTTTTGTTTTGTTTTTTCTTTTTGGGTCACACCCAGCGACACTCAGGGGTTACTCCTGGCTCTGCACTCAGGAATTACTCCTGGTGGTGCTCGGGGGACCATATGCGATGCCGGGATTGAACCGGTCGGCACAGGCCACGGAGTGCAAGGCAAATGCCCTACCCGCTGGGCTATTGCTCCAGCCCCAAACCATTGCTTTTTATCTCTGAAATGCAGGGGTTCTAAGATCCACTTCCTAGGATAATTTTTTGTAGATGAAGCCAATTAATCTATGCAAAATTCCAGTGCATAGGAAAGTAATCAATTAATATTAGTTCCACCCCTCACCCCAACCTAATCTTTCTAGATTTTTTGGAACTAGTTACTTGTCAATTATAATTCTAGATCTTTATCATGACTCCTTCAACTCATGTTCTCAGAAAGACAAAGCTCCAGGCCTTTTTTATTTTTTTATCATCTCTTGCCATTCTAGTTGTTTTAAATTTTGTTTTGTTGTCATCAACTTCTGATGTATCCTTATCATATCTTCCACAATCTAATATGTGTAGGTATCAAAGTTTACTAGGTAGTAGTTGAAGTTTTATCAGAATTTCTTTTGATAATGTTTTGTAAAAATTCTGAAAAGGAGAATTTTGATGAAATTGACAGACTATGGATTCATATATTGATTTGGTAGTTATTTACAGTGTACATAATTTAGGTTGACTTATTTAACATATAAAAAGTACAGGATGCCTGAATGTGTTATATTTTATTTGGTACTCAATTCAGAGTAGGGATAATGCTTATATTTCTTATTTTCATAAGAAAAAAAATTAGGTACAATTACTTTCACTAGTGTAAAAGTTCAAGTTGAAGTTGAAGTGCCCACCGAGGGATGCCAAATGTCAGGGGCTGAAGAAAGGGAGTGGCAACCCCTCAAGGGACCCCTAAGGGCCTCAGTCCCCAACAGTGCTCTGCTCAAGGGGAAACCAAAGCAGCAGATGCTGGGGCCTGTCTAGGTCCCTGACAGTACTCATAAAACATTAAGGTCCCTGGCCTGTGGCCAGTGTTGATAACCATTTACCCTGACCAGTGGATAAAGGAATAAGACCACAGGCTCATAAGCTCTCCTTTTAATCTGTCTTCTGTCACTCTTGACTCCACCTCACTGCAGGGACTTCTCTCCAGGTACCGCTCTCTGTCTCAGCAGGCGCCTCTCTTCAGGACCTCTCTCTCCAAAGCATCTCTTTTCAGGGCCTCTCTCAGGACCTGTCTTTTCAGGACCTCTTCTCAGGTCCTCTCTATACAGGGCTTCTCTCCTCAGGGCCTTTCTTTATTAACTTTCTTTGTCTATCTCTGTCTCTATCTGTTTCTCTGTTTATCTTTTTCTCTGTTTCTCATCCTTATTTCTGTTTGTTGCTGTCTCTATTTCTCTGTTTCTCTGTCTCTCTGTCTCTATGCCTCTTCTCTTCTTCTCCAGGTCCTTTCTTTCCAGGACCTTTCTATTTCAGTTCAGTCCTCTGGGTACTGGCCTTGTTTTCATGACATTTCTTCTTTCAGTCTGGCCTCGGAGTCCTGGCTGAGGTCCTGTGACCCTGTGGCCCTGGTGCTGGTGTTCTGGCTCAGCACCAGGAACTTCCCCCAGGCCCTGGTGATGGCCCTCTAGCCTAGGCACCAGGCCCCATGGCCCCGCTGCTGGTCTTCCAGCCAGCACCAGGAATTCCTCCCTAGGAGGCCTCCCAGGCTCCCCTGGGGCCTATTTATATCCACCCTGAGAAGTTCAGAATCCTGGCATTCTTTCTTAATTGACATCTACAGAGGGTTATCTAATACACTAGTTTTCTTCTTAAGTCTCTCCATTTTCCCCTTCTATGTTTCTTATAAAGATAATAATCATCTTGCATAGGGTCTACTCTAAAAATGTCATCTCAGGCCAGAGTGATAGTCCAGCAGGTAGGACATTTGCCTTGCATGCAGCAGACCCGGGTTCGATCCCGGCATCCCATATGGTTCCCCGAGCACTACCAGGAGTAACCCCTGAGCATTGCTGGGTGTGACCCAAAAAAAGAAAAAAAAAAAGTCATCTCATATTAACTTGAATACATCTGCACAAATACTATTTCAAGGTAAGAACACATCCAGTGGGGTAGGGATATATTTCAACATATCTGTTTGAAGAGAGGATACAATTCAACCCATAACAGATATATGGTTTCTGCATGTTAGTAACTGTAGACAGTAGGCAATTTTATATGGAATGCAATAGTGAAAATGGTCCATTAGTAGCTCAATAATTAATTGTGCTTGACTTTTAGTATTGAGCAGATCTTGGAGAGGACGAAAAGTGCTGAGAGTGAATGATGAAGAGTCGTAATGAGTGGACTCATCCTCCAGGAATGGAAGGTACTTGTTGTAATTTACTGAAAATGACCACAATTGTACTAGGAACTCTGCAAGAAGGAACAATAAGCTTCCTTAGCTAGAGCAACCATGTCATAATGAGGCAGTTTGCTGTTCAAGATGCCAATCATCTCTAAATTCAAATTGATTGATATTCATTTGGGTTTTGCATCAGCCTCTAAGGTACTAAAGGGAGGCTCTAGTTCCTGACATACTAGAGAGATTAGAGGAAAATAGTCTAGGTAGCAGCTGTTTCTCTGAAGAGACACTAAACTAGATATATTAGATCCCAGCTTATGGTATAAATTGTAATCAATGGTCACAGAACACCTTCCTTTTGTTTTCTTTTGGCAATGCCAGTGATTAAACTCTAGTCTCATGTATATAAGTTGTATGTTTTGCTGCTTCCTTCGCCCTAGAACATTGTTTTGCACAACTTCTCTCTACTTTTCAAAAGTTTATCTAAATAAAAGATGGACCAGAAAAATGTTACAATCTTCATACTTATTGAGAAATCAGTGTAAAGCAGTGTTTAGCTGGATATGCAATTTATGTGGAAGTTCTTTACTATGGCACAACACAGAATGGGCATGTTTTCAAAAGGACTAAAGGTTTTAGAATTGGTTTCAGTTGGTTTCCCTTTAAGAAAAGGGAAGTGAACCGAGAAAAGTGAGGCCATGAAATTTGATTATTTCATGGAGAATATTATGCTGAATGAAATGCTTTAGGAGAGGGACAGGCATAGAATGATTGGACTCATTTGTGGGATATAAAGAAACACGGTATGGGACTAATACCCAAGGAAAGTAGAAGCAAGGGCCAGAGGAATGATCCATGCTTGGAAGATTGCCGTAAGTGGTGTTAGGGAGGGTCCTTTTAGAGAAGGGACCACTATGACAATGATAGTGGAAGTGATCACTCTGAACAAGAACTGAGTGCTGAAAGGAGCAAACCTGATGACTTTTCAATACCTGTACTTCAAACCATGATGCCCCTAAAGGAGAGAAAAGAGAGCAAGAGAGAAAGAAAATAAGTTTCAACCAGGCTGGGGAAGGAAGCAGGAGGCAAACTGAAGACATTGGTGGTGGGAAATTAGACTTGTAGAGGAAAGTGTGTTGGAACACTGTATGTCTGAAGACCTGTTATGAACAACTTTGTAACTATCTCATGGTGTTTCAATAAAAGCAACAACATAAGCAACAAAAAGGAAGGTATAAATTTGGGTCAGGAGGAAGAGGAGATCTCTCCTCTTACTGTTTTACTTACAGAACTCCAATTATTGAGATGGGTTTGTGAGACTAACAGCCACAGGCTTACTTATTTTTCCCTGATTCCCTGCATGTAATTAATTCACATAAATGACCACAAGGCTACCGTGAGGACCACTCAGCTAAATGAAGACTTGCTTATTTTTTGTTCAGTTTCTGGTTACCTAGAAAATACATTCTTAATAAAACAATAAGTACAAATATTTTAATGATTACATTTGAAATCTAAATAACTTACTGCAAAAGCTAATTAATCATGATGGAGAGAGACCTAGGTTTGATTGACTGAATAGTTAGTTCACTTATAATCTGCAACTGCTATCAGAAAACTCTCAGCGGCTGTCTTAGCACTTTTGTGATAAATATTCGGGAGCTCCAGGGTTCCTTCTATACTTAAACCATTAACAAAGCTTCTGGAACCTTTTTTTCTGCTTGACACTTTTATTTAAATCATCACCTTTCTTGGAGGAAAGTTGCTCCTGCTTCTCTAGTATGAAGTGAAAAGTAGCATTTGTCTTTTGAACTTTTCAGGACCACCTCAGGTTCCTTTCTTAATTCCAACTTTAATACATTTTAAGATTCTACATCCCTGGGTTATTTGTGATAGATATGTACAGAGCTGGACTCCTTATCTGCACAAAAGAAATAGCAGTTGGATTTTAAACACATCCCTTTTCCCTGGAAGGGATAAAAAAAAAAACCCCTACTTTAAAAATACTAGAACATCTTTCAAACTTTTTTTTAGAAAAAGGAAAACAATGCAGATTACCTACATTTAGAGGCAACTGTTATCAGTAATTTAGTTTGTATTCTTCTAGTTTTGTTGTGTCTTTTGCATTTGAATTTACTCTAACATAAGGTGTGCAGAATATCACTTGATAAATTTATACTTTATTCCTTGCTTTATCAAGATGTTAAAAAGTTCTTTTGGTATGAATATGTTTAAAGGAAGTAAACTAAACTCATACTAAATTTTCTTCATATTGTGCAGTAAGCCAGAATGTAATGTGGTTAGTTTTAATACCATCAATGGGGCTTGAGTAATCTATGCAAATTCGAACCTGTTCAGACACAAGAAAACATTGCATAACTATTCTGGCAATTTCAGGAATGTTTCCACTACCTTATATCATGCGTTATCATATTCCTTTTTTTTTATCATATTCCTAATTTGAGTATTCTGTTTTTTTAAAGATATTTCATGAGTGTGAATCTATTTATTCAAATATGATCTCAGGGAATCATTTTTTCAAGCTAGCAACTTGGTTCCTCAGAAGCGAGTGCATGCTGATGAGAAGCTTGTTATCACTGAAGATTCTATGCTCTGAGGAACACAAGCTAGTCATGTATGGGGGGTTATATGGAAAGAGGAATTCAGTCACTAGTTGATACAGTTCTCCTATCTGAGGTCCCAGAATGTGAAGGACACTGTCCCAACTTCATTCTAACTATGACCACATTAAAGATGAGAAGTGGTGATGACCCAGTGAGCCCTAGACACCCCACAGATCTGTCAGAGATAGTCAAGAATCACTGCTTAAGTCACTAAGATTTGGGGATGTTTGTTGTGTAGTAAAAAATTCAATGAACTTTCTTTGTGGTCACCAAATTGATTTTATGAATGTCTCTAAGAAAGGTGAATGAGCAAATGTACAGAGAGAAGAGGCTCTTGAAATGCGGTTAATAAGATCATTGATTAATGTTCTGGACAATTGAGTGACTAGATATAGTCTTAAGTTCTCCTTGGAGGGATGAGATCCTAATATAAAAATTAATACTGAGAGAACATTATTCTTGATTTACTATATTACCATTTTCCAAATTACAATCAAAGTTATCTGTTTCTTTGTGAAGGCTGTTTATATTTTAAAAGAGTTCTGTTAAGATTTTTACTACATGAACTTAATTATGTAATTATATAACAGATCTGGTAACTGCTTCAGAGGAACCATTTTAATCTGTGAGGTACCTAAGATAGTCTTTAAAGAACATCTAATTACATAATTACAATGCCTAATGGACCAGAATAACAGGTAGGAAGAATATCTTTGGAGCCATAAGAAAACTCTTATGGCCTATAGGGCATATAATATCAGTTATGAAAATAACCTCATCATTATGTCATTATCCAACAGCACATAATAGCAAGGGCTATATTAATGCCAGATATTATAATAATAATAATAATAATAATAAAAAATTTTACTTTTTTGCTGTAAATGATTTTCTTTAATTTTCAAAAAATATCTGTAATAGCAATTTGAAATATCCTGGGAGACGGGCAAGAAGTATAGCACTTTAGGCAGAGTATGACTGTGACATCTGACAAAATAATAAAAATATTAGTATGCAATTGTCAGGAAAAACGAAGACATGAAATTTTCCTACAAATGAATGGACACGGAGATTATCATGCTTAGTGAAATCAGTCAGAAGGAAAAGGACAGATATAGAATGACAGCATTCATCTGTAGGATATAATTATATATGAGTGTTCTACTAATTTTTGGAAATGGTAAGGCTAGACTAGAACTGAGCATTGAATATAAGCAAAGGGATATACATGATAACCCCTAAATGTATGTATGGCAAGCCACAATGTGTAAGAGATGACACAGAGAGAGAATGGGAGAGTGAGAGAGAGAGAGATAAGAAGAGGGAAGAGTACCTGCTATAGAGGCAGGAGGGGGTAGTGAATCTGGGGACATTGGTAGTGGGAAATTTGCACTGGTGGAGGGATGGGTGCTGCAACATTATATGACTGAAACCCAATCATGAACAGCTTTGTAAATGTCTATCTCATGGTGTTATAATAAAAAGTAAATAAAATTACTAGCTAATGGGATCATAAAATAAACATGATAGTTAATCATAGAATATATATTAATTTCAAAACTGCAAAGTCATTTTACTATTTCACAGGCAATTAAAATGTTATATTCAAATGTTTGATTCAGACATACATGCTTTCTGAAATGTAGTAAGCATAATATAAAAAGTCATGAATAATACTAAAGGATGTTAGGAATTTGCTGTCCTATGCCTACTTTAGCTATATGCAGAAGGATGAGAGTACTCTAGAAACCTGAGCAATTCATCAGTAGGAACAGCGAATTTCAGTTAATATCTATGTTGTTCAAACATGTTGGTGATATTATTCTTTAATACCTATTGAGATATACATAAGCAAAAATTTTAACTGGGGCCGGGTGATAGCCCAGTGGGTAGGGGCGTTTGCCTTGCACGCAGCCAGCCTGTGCCGGCCTGGGTTCCAGCCCCGGCATCCCATATAGTCACCCGAGCACCACCAGGAGTAATTCCTGAGTGCAGAGCCAGGAGAAACCCCTGAGCATCGCCAGGTGTGACCCAAAAAAAGAAAAAAAAATTCTAACTGTATTTCATAGGACACATAAAAACCTATCTAGGTTGTTTTATGAACAAGATAATTTTTTAAGTATTTAATTCTAATACTTTAGAAGACGGATTTTATGGAAAAAAGGAAAATAAACAACCCAGAACCAATAAAATATTACATGGCTGAAGAGAAATTGTCCCATAAAAATTTCGTAGTGAAGTTTATACCTGATATCAAAATGTACAAATCTTAGTAGGTAAGATAGAGAAGGGACCATTTTGCCAATAATAGTAGAAAATGATAATGCTAGATTAGAACTGAGTATTTAAAGTAGGTAAAAGGATTTACATGATAAGCCTTCAGTGTCTGTATTGCAAGCCACAATGCACAAAAGGCGAAAAGGAGAGGGAGAGGGAGAGGAGAAAGAGAGAGGGAGAGAGAGAGAGAGAGAGAGAGAGAAGAGGACAGAGAGAGAGAAAGAAGTGCCTGCCATCAAGACAGGTTGTGTAGAGTGGTAGGATGGTAGTAGGGAATCTGGGGACATTGTGTTGGGAAATGTGCACTGGTGGAGGGGTGGGTTTTGGAGCACTGTATGACTGAAATCCAATCATAGCTATGTAATGGTTCATTGCACAGTTATTTAATTAAAAAAGTTCCTTAAATTTAACCTTTAAACCTATTTAGTGTAGAATTTCAAAAATAAAAGACTGGGTCCCCTTGGATGAACTCAGAGCCACAGCAGAGCCTGGCAAGCTACCCATGGTATATTCGATATGCCAAAAAACAGTAACAATAATGGACCTCATTCCCAATGAATCAAGATGTTACTGGTGCCTACTCAAGCAAATCAATGAACAACGGGAAGAAAAGTGACAAAAAAGTGGAACCTATTTAGTGTAGTATTTCAAAAATAATTTACGTATTTGTATGGGTGTTTTCTAATTAATCACAAACAGAGCTTGGATGTTAAGCTTGATTTTCTTTGTCTATTGAGATACAATTTTAAAAAACCTTCCAACTGGTAAAAATGAATAGATATTCAAATTTCAGCAAATTCTTGCCTTTTGGTACAAAGCCAACTGGGCCACTAATGTGGTCTTGTTTTCTTTCTTTCTTTCTTTCTTTCTTTCTTTCTTTCTTTCTTTCTTTCTTTCTTTCTTTCTTTCTTTCTTTCTTTCTTTCTTTCTTTCTTTCTTTCTTTCTTTCTTTCTTTCTTTCTTTTTCTTTCTTTCTTTCTTTCTTTCTTTCTTTCTTTCTTTCTTTCTTTCTTTCTTTCTTTCTTTCTTTCTTTCTTTCTTTCTTTCTTTCTTTCTTTCTTTCTTTCTTTCTTTCTTTCTTTCTTTCTTTCTTTCTTTCTTTCTTTCTTTCTTTCTTTCTTTCTTTTCGCTTTTGGGGTCATGCCCAGTGACACTGAGGGGTTACTCCTGGCTTTTTCACTCAGGAATTACTTCCAGGCGGTGCTCAGGGGACCATATGATTGCCAGGGATCGAACCTGGGTCGGCTGCATGCAAGGTAAATGTCCTACCCGATGTGCTATCGCTCTGGCCCCATTGTTTTAAATATATTCTTAGATTTAATTTACGTAGACTCTTTTTTTAATTTTTAATTTTTACAATTACAAAGATATACAATTAAAAAGTTCATATTTGGGTTTTGGTCATACAGTGTTCCAGCACCCATCCCTCCACCAGTGCCCATCTCCCACCACCAACATCCCGGTTCCCTCCCACCTCCCCCAGCCCACCTCCATGGCAGGTTCTTTATTTCCTTCCCTTTCTCTCTCTTTCTCTTTTCCTTCCCCTCCAGACTATGGATTACAGAACATACATTAAAGGGTTGTCATGTGTATCCTTTTGTCTCGATTTAATACTCAGTTCTAGGTTGGCATTAGTACCCTCGACAATTGTTAGCACACTGTTCCATTTTCTGTCTTACCTAGCTTCTGACTCCAATATAGTTGTGATAATTTCCACCTTTGACAAGACCTCCTAATATATGTGACCTTGGATATTGGTATCATAATATATACATATATATTTCACGTGACCTTGGATATTGGTATCATAATATGTACATATATATTTATGTTATGCAAATAAATGCAGTCATTCTGTATCTGTCTCTCTCCTTCTGGCTAATTTCACTCAACATAATCTTCTCCATGTCCATCCATTTATAGGCAAATTTTATAACTTCAGTTTTCCTAACAGCTCCATTGTGTAGATGTACCAAAGTTTCTTTATCCAGTCATCGATTTTTGGGCACTCTGGTTGCTTCCAGATTCTGGCTATTGTGAATAATGCTGCTATGAACATAAAAGTAGGGATGGTGTTTCCACTGCGTATTTTTGGTTTCCCAGAGTAGATTCCCAGGGGTCAAATGGGAGTTCAATTTCTAGTCTTTGGAGGAATGTCCATATTGTTTTCCAGAAAGGCTGTACCAGCCGGCATTCCCACCAACAATGGATGAGTGTCCCCTTTTCCCCACATCCACGCCAGCACTTGTTGATCTTGCTCTTTTGAATATGTTCCGGTCTCTGTGGTGTAAAGTGGTATCTCATTGTTGTTTTGATTTGCATCTCTCTGATGATTAGTGATGTGCATTTTTTCATATGTTTTTGGCCATTCGAATTTCTTCCTTGCTGAAGTTTCTGTTCATTTCTTCTCCCCCATTTTTTGATGGGGTTGTTTGTTTTCTTCTTGTAAAGTTCTACCAGTGCCTGATATATCCTGGATATTAACCCCTTATCAGATGGGTATTGGGTGAATATTCTTTCCCATTCTGTGGACTGCTTTTGTATCTTAGTCACTGTTTCTTTTGAGGTGCAGAAGCTTTTTAGTTTCATGTAGTCCCATATGTTTATCATTTTTTCTAGTTGCTTTGTTAGTGATGTTTCACCTTTGAAGATGCCTTTAGCTTCAATGTCGTGGAGGGTTTTTCCTATATTTTCTTCAATGTACTTTATGGATTCAAGTCTGATATTGAGATCTTTAATCCATTTTGATCTGATTTTTTGTGCATGGTGTTAGACATAGGTCCAAATTCATTTTTACATGTCACTGCCCAGTTTTCCGAGCACCACTTGTTGAAGAGGATTTCCTTACTCCATTTTAGACTCTTTGCACCTTTACCAAAGATTAAAAGATCATGTGTTTGAGGTTGGGTGTCAGGATACTCAACTCTATTCCATAGGTCCACAGGTCTGTTTTTATTCCAATACCATGCTGTTTTAATTACTACTGCCTTGTAGTACAGTTTGAAGTTGGGAAAGGTGATGCCTCCCATCTTCTTTTTCCTGAGGATTGCTTTAGCTATCCTTGGGGGGTTTATTGTCCCATACAAATTTCAGGAACATTTGGTCAATTTCTTTGAAGTATCCTTTAGGGACTTCATGGGTATCCTTTTAGGGACTGCATTGAATCTGTACAGAGCTCTAGGGAGTATTACCATTTTGACAATGTTGATTCTCCCCATCCATGAGCAGGGAATATGTTTCCATTTCCTTGTGTCCTCTTTTATCTCTTGGAGCAGTGTCTTGTAGTTTTCTTTGGACAGGTCCTTTACACACTTGGTTAAGTTGATTCATAGGTATTTGATTTTCTGTGGCACAATTGTGAAGGAATCGTTTCCTTAATATCCCTTTCTTCTCTTTTAGTTATTTGCATATAGGAAAACCACCGACTTTTGGGTGTTGATTTTGTATCCTGCCACTCTACTATATGCGTCTATTGTTTCTAGGAGTTTTTTGGTAGAGAGTTTAGGGTTCTCTAGGTGTAGTATTATGTCATCTGCAAATAATGATAGCTTGACTTCTTCCTTGCCTATCTGGATGCCCTTGATGTCCTTTTCTTCTCTGATTGCTATGGCAAGTACTTCCAGTACTATATTGAATAAAAGAGGTGAGAGTGGGCAACCTTGTCTTGTCCCTGATCTCAGGGGAAGGCTTTCAATTTTTCCCCATTTAGAATGATGCTCGCTGTGGGCTTTTGGTAGATGGCTGTAACTATCTTGAGGAAAGTCCCTTCAATTCCCGTTTTCTGGAGGGTTTTAATCATGAGCGGGTGCTGGATCTTGTCAAATGCTTTCTCTGAGTCTATTGATAGGATCATATGGTTTTTTATTTTTTCTTTTATTGATATGATGTATTATGTTGATTGACTTGCGAATGTTGAAGCATCCTTGCATTCCCGGGATGAATCCTACTTGGTTATGATGTATAATCTTCTTGATGAGTCTTTGGATTCTTTTGCTAGTATTTTGTTGAAGATCTTAGCATCCATGTTCATCAGTTATATTGGTCTGTAGTTTTCTTTCTTTGTGTTGTCTCTCCCTGCTTTGGGTATCAGGGTGATATGTGCCTCGTAGAAGCTGTTTGGGAGTGTTTCTGTTTCTTCTATTTCCTGGAAGAGCTTGAAAAGGACTGGCAGTAGGTCCTCCTTAAAGGTTTGGTAGAGTTCACTAGGGAATCCGTCTGGACCTGGGCTTTTGTGTTTGGGCAGGCTTTTAATTACTGTTTCAATTTCCTTGATGGTGATAGGCTTATTCAGGTATTGCAGGTCTTCTTGTTTCAGCCGTGGGAGGTTATAGGACTTCAGGAATTTATTCATTTCTTCTAGATTCTCATGTTTCAAGGCATACAGGCTCTCAAAGTTAATTTACATAGACTCTTAGAGATAAATTTCACCTGTATTCAAAAGTGATATTATGCTGAAATATTCCTTACTCATGTGCATTCTTGTCTATTTTTGGTATCAGGCTAATATTAACTTCATTAATTATGAAATTTGCCTATAAATGGATGTTCATGGAGAGGATTATGTTGAGTAAAATTAGCTAGAAGGAAAAGGACGGATATAGAATGACTGCATTTATTTGCATTATATATACATATGTATATCTATGTGTGTATATATATGTATATCTATGTGTATATATATATATATCAAATGAAACCAATATCCAAGGTCAGGCAAAATATGGATCAGGAGGTCTTGTCAAAGGTGGAATCTATCAGAAACGTGTGGGAGTCACAAGTTAGGTAAGATGGAGAAGAGAACAGTGTGCTAATAATTGTCGAAAGTGATTAATACCAGCCTAGAACTGAGCATTGAATACAAGCAAAAAGATACACATGATAACATCTAAATGTATGTATTGTTATCCACAGTGTGTAAGAGAAGGAAGAAAGAAAGAGAGAAAAGAAGAGAGAGAAAAGAGATAAAGAACCTGCCATAGAGGCAGGCCAGGGGAGTGGGAGGGAGTTGGGGACATGGTGGTGGGAAATGGGCACTGGTGGAGGGATGGGTGCTGGAACACTGTATGGCTGAAACATGAACATGAACCTCCTTGTAATTGTGTATCTCACGGAGGTATCATAAAAATATTAACTTCATAAAATGAATTAAAGTTATTTATTTTTAAATTTTATTATTCCTTAGAGCATTTTATATATAATTTTGACTTTCCTTGATTGAGTGAAACCATAAAATAATTATGCAAGCTTTAATTTTTACTTGTTTTAAATGCAATTAGATATTTATCTTTTTATTCAATATATTTAATATTTATAGCATCATTTATTTTTATTCTCTTAAATATAGACTTTATTAGGCTAGGGATGTAGTTGTAGAACACATGACCTGTACATATGAAGTCATCAGTTTGATCACCTGTACTGTAATAACACACAAACAGAATAGTTTTTATTAGTGTTTATTTTTAGCAATATTTTGCAGAAGTTAGAGATAGTTCATGTATATTCCTGTTTCTACATGCAGTCAGCAACAGTCACCAGAGTGGTACCGTGGTTATAATGAATGAGGCTATGCTGACAAATAGTTGTTAATCTAAGTAAAGATTTTTAGCATTTTCTTGTCAAATATGCCTAGTGTTTTAGTGATTCTTTTGCCCCTTTTATTGCTTTTGTAATAAGTTTCTTATCTATCTCAATATAGCCAGTTTCTATTTTAATAGTGTTCTATCTAGTGCATCTAGTATTTTATTTTTAGCACTTGTGTTTATGCTCTCAGTATATCTTCTAGCAATATCAACGTGGGTCATGTGTTTAAAAATACATTATAACAACTCCAGACCTTAAAATCTTAGGTAGGTTTTAATCTATTTATATTTATCATGATTAGTGATATAGTTAATGACTAATGGTATAAGGAAAGATGAAATATTTTGACTTTGATATGACAAGGACCAGTGGGACCATGTTTAAGTGAAATGAATTAGAAGAAAGGCATTATTATTCATATAATTATTAGAAAGTTGTTTCTAAATATAAAATTTTCTGGGAGCTGGTGAGATGCTCAAGTGATGTATACTCAGTCCTAGCATGTGCAAGATTGTGAGTTCAATCCTGGTCACTGTGTTGTCTCCCTGTCAGACACTGTCACACTGTCAGGCCAGGTGTGAGTCTGGTGGCCACTGAGTTGGCAGGTTACGGAGCTGAGCATTACTAGCTCCTCTGAGCAATGATGGTTGTAGCTTGTACTAAAAATCAAAGAAAACACACTATGGTTATTTTTTTCAAGGACTTGAAATGATTACTTGCATTTCCTCTTCCCATTCTCTGTGTTTTCTCTATAGCATTTGTTTGATGTAGATAGTCATGTTCCTTTTACACTATGTATCACTTGAGCTCTCTAAATTTCTGTCTGAGTAGTTTCTTCCCATAAATCTTATGATCACTATGACTGATCTATTGTGCTAATTACTGTAAAAGTATTTTAAAAAATTTAATCAAGTTAATTCTTACCCTTTATTTGATACATGTTTAGGTATTATTTGAAGTATTCACTTCCCATTTCCTTTTTAAAATTCACCTCTCAATGTTAATTAAAAATAGCAATGGTAGTCATTAATATCAGTATGAAATATGGCATATTTTTAGCACACTACTTTTTGTTTCTGTTCACTCTTGGGCATGCTAGTTTGATATATATATATATATATATATATATATATATATATATATAGATATATAGATCTAGAGGTATATAGATCTACATATCTATACATCCACTGTGAAGAGCCTCTGAGACTGAATTGAACGACATACTTTTCCAGAAATACATGCAATTGCCATGGTCATCCTGAGGTGTTACCAATACAGATAGAACGATTATATTAATCACTTCTTGTCTTAGGGCTTGGGAATCATACTGCTAGTTTATATTTTATACCCATATTGTCATGGTTCAGATTATCAGTTGAGATTCCAATGTGAGAGACAGTAGCTTCTTTTCATCTTTTCGTTAATCAGAAAGTTTTACTGAAGCCAAAAAAACTTGACAAAGAATATAGCTCTTTTTGAAAATATGGATTTACTCAGCTTGAAGATGGAAATACAGTTTCTTTTTATTTTAATTTTTGAGCCATGCCCAGCAGTGCTCCAGGTCTTATGCTTAGAGATCACTCCTGATACAATTTAGGGGATCAAATTCAGTACTGGGGATCAAACCAGGGTTGGTTGAAAGCAAGGCAGATGTATCAACCCCCCAAAACATCCCTCCATCCTCAACAGAGGATAGATTCAAGACATGAACATACATGAACACATGTTTCACTATTAACTATGATTAAATCCAGGTCTCCTAGTTATTTAAATTAATAAATCTCCACTAAAGAATCCTAGTTTCTGTAGTCTGTAGCTTTGCCTTGTATCCTTTTTCCTTTGCGTTCAGCTAATAGTTCTAATAATTTTTGTATTTATTTACTTTATCTGACATAGGGAAGTATATTAAAAATAGAAATGCCTTGGGAAGGTTTTAAAGCTATAATGATCACAAGAAAGTATTGAATTATGGGAATACATGATCAATAAAAAGAAAAAGGAAATTTAAAGGGATTTTCAGTAGACTTTTTTTTTTTTGCTTTTTTCGGTCACACCCGACAATGCTCAGAGGTTACTCCTGGCTGTGCACTCCAGGAATTACTCCTGGCAGTGCTCGGGGGGACCATATAGGATGCCGAGGATGGAACCCGGGTCGACCGCATGCAAAGCAAATGCCCTACCCGCTGGACTATCGCTCCAGCCCCCTTTCAGTAGATTTTTAATCCACTATCCTGTGTACGTTTTACAGAGTATCATAAACTTAAAGATTGATGTATTAAAATTATTTACATTGATAATTGACTTATTAAATGTTATAAGACAAATATCATTTTTGAAGGGAAGTCATGTTGTAAAGTACTGAGATATTAAATATTTTGTCTATAATAGTAGATACTCAGAAGTTTTCAAGGAATTTTAATGAAGGGAATGCCTATGGGTGGTAAGACTGCTACTATATATCTCAATTTGAGGGAGGATTTTGGATAAATGTCTCCTTCAGTCTTACTGGACAAGCTGCCATATAGCAGATGTTGGTGTCCTGTCTATATCCCCACAGCATTTAGCGTTCTGATAGCTCATTACTGCAAGCACCTGCCACTTTCAGCCTCTGGACTTTCCTGTCGCAAGCAGAGTGTGCTTGGCGATGTACAGGCCAGAGAGCTACCATCCCTGTGAACAGCAGGCAGTCAATCCATAAGAGCCCACGGTCAGTGTTCCTACGCCTTCACTCCTTAGATCTCCACAGAGCTATCTGTATCCACCTCCTTTCTTTGCTTCCTGGTTTCACTTTTTGCATCCTCATCCACCAGCACTTTCTGGGGTATATCTTCCCAGTAATCCGTCTTTCTTTCAATTCTCATCTTGAGATGCATTTCCATCCCAAGACGTGGGGAATTGTAGAAATGTTGCTGAGGTGAGAATTGTTTTGTAACCCAATTATCACCCATTGGTTTATGTATACAAAGAGGGATGTTGCTAATGATACCCCATAAAAGTATGTTTGCCGTATATTTCTTAAATTCTATTAATACTTGACAAGGATTTTAAGAGGATTTTATATTTGGGGTGTATAGGGAGAGCATGCCTGTCAGTTGCAGGGCTTACTCCTGGCTCTGTGCTTAGAGGTCATTCCTGATGGGACGCTCAGGATAATAAGAGGTACCAGGGGTTAAAATTCAGGCTAGCTGCATGCAAGGCAGACCTGTTGCATGCAAAGTTTACCTGCTGTTTTTAATGACTCTGGTCCTGATTTTAAGTTTCTTTAGAAATTTGGAGAGGAATAGTGTTTGGTCAAGGGAAGATTAATAAATATATTAGATACTGAATCAGGATTCACATAATGTAATTGGTCGAGAAACAGATAAAATTGAATGAAAATTTGAGTGAATGAAAATACTATAATTGAGTTTCCTCAAATGTATGATGTTTCCATTACATGATAAAAGTTTAAAGATGTCAGTTAATGAAAAAAGTTAGTTAAAATTGAATATAACTACAGAAAAAAGTAGATGAAGTTTGGTTTGATTAATTAAGCAATACCTATATCAAAGGCTTTGATAATTATGCTTAATTATGAACTGAACAGACTGTGCTGTTCTAGTTACCTTTGCGTTGGTACAATAAATATATTCTATCAAACATTATATGACAAGGAAGTTGAAGACAATAGCAAAATATATGAAAAATTGTAAGGTAATCGTGACTGTTTACTATCAAGAAAAGAAGAATCAAAGAATGTCTCTGCTTTTAGAGAGAGGAATTGGATTTCTGAGAGAGGAATTGAGTATTCTTGAGAGACATTTATACGTATACACTTGTTAACACCTCACATATAGTTCAATAACTGCGTGTTGGATGAATGATGAACTAAGGGCTCATCTCATGTAACTGCATTTAAGAGAGATTGAATACCCTTATACCCTTCATATTCCTGTGACATCAGTATTTCTGCATCTCATATTTGATGCTATTCTTTATATAATGAACTTAGAATGTAGGATCAATTTTCTGTCTTCTACAGTAGCTCTTGTATAATTGCCCTTGTATAAATGTGAATGATCATGAGATTGATGACTCTTGGTGAATATAGTCTTCCATTTCCCCATTTTTTTCACAACAGCCCTTGAGTGGATTAACCATGTTATAGAAAATATTCATGGTGATGTTTATTTCATATTTCCCCCTGGCTATTATATTTTCTCTCTGTATTTCCTTTGAAGTATAGCATATTGCAATGCATTTAAGTCTTCAAAACACAACAATCAGGTTGAAGACATAGGGTAGAGACCCACTAATTTTTATTATTCCTCATCTCAAGATTTTTGTATTTCCTAACCATTTTATTCATTTTTAAACAACTTAGTTTCAGCTTGTGAATTAAATTACACAATGAAAATCATACAATATATTTCTTTGTTGTATATGCATTTTGAAGTCCTTTCCTATCTAGAGTAGAGGATCAAATGGTTTTTTTTCAATTTTCCTTTACAGAGATGATTGTCTAAAGCACATAAGAGCTTGTATTCTGCAGGTTCTGATGGTTGGTTCTTCCTCTCAAATCCTTCTCCCAACTCTCCATGTTCACCTGGGCAATATTAGACTTCTCAACTCTCTCTCTCTCTCTCTCTCTCTCTCTATCACACACACACACACACACACACACACACACACACACACACACACACCCCCTCTTCGTTTTGTAAAGCCTATTGACTTGCCTGCACAACAAAAAGCTTCATCTTAGAATTGAATACTGTACCTAAAACATAATAACCACTTATTGATTATATGATGAGTATTTGTTCAGAACAATACTTTTTCAAAGGGTCCTTTTGGCTAAAAGTAGGTACCATTATTCTGTTTCTCATTTTGTTCTCTCTCAATACAGTTAAACCTAAAGTGTCATCCCTCTATTACCTTACATACTTTACGCTTTAAAAGAAATAGGTTTTTAAGGGGTTTACTCACTCACAATGTTTTCAAAAATGAGTTTTTGGAAAACAGACCTTAACAATACTCTTGTTTGCTTTTTAAGTAGCTATATTCACATGTATAATCTTGCCTACGTCAGCAAACTGCTATAGACTTCAGTCTCCTGGCCAGAATCGTTCCCTGTGCTTTCAAGAGAAAACACTGATTCTGTAACTGAGAAAGTTTTTTTTTTCAATTAAAAGCTTTGTATTTCTTTGCCCCCTTCTCCCTTCTTCCCCTGCAAATGTACCCTGATCTTTCTCCCCTTTTCTTTGGGCCTGATTGTCTCTCCTTGTTTATTACTGCCACTAATTTGCTCGTTTGCTTGCTGGAAAATAGCTAATTAAAACCCACTTCAGCTAACAAGCTGACTGGGACCATGCAAATGTCACTCTCTGCTGTCTGCTATTTCCGTTTATACTTTACATTATTAGTGTTGTTTTTCCTCTCTCTGTTATAATGAATGCGAGCATAGATTTAGCGCCCTCTTCACAGGTGTGCGCTGGTGCCTCTGACGCCATCCCAGGGAAGAGCTGCTGTTTTACCGCACTTCAGCACTTTGAGTGTTATTACCCCTGACAGTTAATGGTTTCAGACTGCTTTGCTTGTTAGCGTTGGATTTTGAACAGCTTCAGCTTCATCTATCTTTTGTTTTTACAGTGACTGGCCACATTAAGTATATGTGTCTGAGCTATTAGTCCCGTCTGTTCATCGCATGTATTTCATTTGGTGTAGGGGGTCTTTTTTTCTCACTCAAATTAGTATGTATTGTCATCCATATACTTCAACACATCGACTTTTGTTATAATTATGCTGTCATCTTTGTGCTTCCACACATTTGCTAATTTATTGTAGCTAAATTAGACCTAATATTAGCAATTTTGCAGCTGTGCCTTTAGAATATACATGGCCATAGATTTGTGTGTTATTTACTAATTATATTCCACAGCAGGAAAAGAAGGACCTTGTTTTGAATTGGGACATAGAGGAAAGAGAGGAAAAAGGGGATAAAAATAAAAACAGTCACCTGAGAGAAAAAGAGGAAAAAAGCAGAGAGGACCTGCATTACAGAAGAGACATATGGAATATATTCTAGGGGAAAGAAGGTCAGTGACTGCTTAAGTAAGAGTACACTATTCAAGGAGTATTGTTGGATGACAGGCTTAGCTAGTCTGGGAGGTTTATTGTTCTACCCACTCACAGCTTAATCTATTTACATGTTCTTAAGGTTCATTTTTTTTAATTTTTTTTGTTGGGGGGTCACAACCGGCAATGCTCAGGGGTTACTCCTGGCAGTGCTAAGGGGACCATACAGGATGCTGGGGATCGAACCCAGGTCAGCCACATGCAAGGCAAACACCCTACCGCTGTGCTATCGCCCAGCCCCGCCAAGGTTCATTTTAATGAGATCTCTCTTCTATGTAAATACTGATAGAGGGTGTGGCACTTACAGAAGTCACCTTGACACTGAATAAATTCCTAATTATTATACATCTACTAAGACTTCTATGTTTTCTAGATTGGGCACAGCTCCTCTTTATACCTACTGCACACAGCATGGGACAGTTAGAATTTACCAGGATACTACCACCCTGGCTACGTTGAGACTATAGGAAAATTATAGGAAGGATCATACTAGTTTACTCTCAAGCAGGCAAGTGTGACCCTTTCAGTACATGAGAACAAGATACTCAGAATCACCCTGGTGCAGATAATAAAAAAAAGAAGGACCTTGTGGGTACCATCTAGATTACATGAAGCTCATGAAATTGAGATGTATTACTTTATACCAGCTGTCTCTCTCTCTCTCTCTCTCTCTCTCTCTCTCTCTCTCTCTCTCTCTCTTCAGTGTTTTTACATAAGAGATAATCTCAGTAGAAGGGATTAGTCCTTCTCTAACCTTTGTTTATACTTGTAATAGGGTGTGGCAGAACTCCACCCAGCAGACCAGCCTGTCACAGCCCAGCTCATCGAGATCCACCCTGCTGCAGTCTTTTTAATCTGGCCCAGGTATGCTAATCCAGAGACAGACATGGGGAAGAGCTGCTACTGGCTCTCACTGCTACTGGCTCTCTCTCTCTCTCTTCCTGGAGCAAGCAGGTTCCGTTGGACTCTGCTTGTATGAGACAGGTCATATGGAGATATTACTGGTGCCCGCTCGAGCAAATCAATGATGCACGGGAATACAGTGATACCGTGAATAGGGTGTGGCACTGCCCTTCTACAATCTGTTTAGAGTTCTTTGTTGACGTGACCTTCCTTGTCACAGATAGGATTACTTTGGTGTATATAAGGGAACTGATTTGAGGCCCCTCTTTTGGGTAGGACTCCTCTCGGTGAGATCCTCTCTCTTTGGTCGGATACTTAGGCTCTTTTGTATGGTCTATGTTCTGACCTGAGCTAGAGTTCTTTCATATATTGGATTGCTGTGTAAGAGCTTTTGTACTATTAAAAGCCTTTTTGGTACTTGTGAGTTTTCATGTGTTCCCCTGGCGTCCTCGAGGTAGAAGAGAACTTCTGTCCTGACACTGTTGGGGACCCCAGTGCCTCCCCGACAGAGTATGAATAGTAGGTCTGAGTCATGAAAAGAAACAAGTGTTTACCCATGAAGGTCTCTTTTTCTGTCTTCTTGCTTTAATTCTATTCCTATGAATTCTTTAGTGACTGGAATAGCTAAGCATAGAGAGCCACAAGGATTAATGCAGAGATTCTGTGTGCATTGTGGAGAAAAAGATAAGAACATAAATTGTATGGGTACTTTCTTGAAAACATGGTAGCTGAGATACTTCACTAGAAGACTTCAGTGATTTGCTTCCAAAATGTGTTTGAATAAAGACGAGGTGAAACTGCCTCACTACCAGAGGAACAGAGGCAAAACCAGTTCGAGCCCAGGTAGGCGGCTCCAAGAGGTGGGAATCACTGGGAAGTCGCCAGATGGAGGCGTGGTCGCCCCTTCCCCCTCCATTTTGTCGAGCCTGGTGGCCCAGCCCAGCAGCTGCCCGTGGGCCAGCATCCAGAGTCTTGCAGACGGCTGGGGAGGCTGGAGCTCAGCTCGCGCTGGGCCTTAGCTGACCATGGAACCCCGAGGAGGGCAGATGGGCTTTGGGAGTGGGCCCCGTCGCCTCCGGGGGTCCCGGAAACAGCTGGATGAGACTCATCCATCACACTAGCCACCATTTTCGTTGTCCAGATGCTGGGAAACTGCCTCACAACCAGAGGAACAGAGCAAAACCAGTTTGAGCCCAGGTGCGGCCGCAGCGGGGGCGCGGCCACTAGGGTGGTGAAACAGTGATATCTTTTGGTGCACTGCATTCCACGAAGAGCAGGAAAGTTTGTTGGGAGGGAGATATAGAGAGGAAGGAAATGACATGCAGAGCCCACCAGGTGGTGCGGGAGGGGGTGCGGGAGGGGGAGGGAGACGGGACATTGGTGATGGGAGATGGGTTTGGGTGGAGGGTGCTTGTTGGAACCCTGTGGAACCAAGACTCTACATGAGCATCTTTCAATTAAAAAAAAAAGGTGGAATCTGCCACGGACATGTGGGAATCAGAGGTTAGGTGAGACAGAGAAGGGAACAGTGTGCTAATATTTGTCAAAAGTGTTAATGCCAGCCTAGAACTGAGCATTGAATATAGGAGAAAAGATATACATGATAATCTCTAAATGTATGTATTGCAATCCACAATGTGTAAGAGAAAAGAGAAAGAAAGAGAGAGCGAGGAGAGATAAAGAACTTTGCCATAGAGGCAGGCTGGGGGAGGGGGAGGGAAGTGGGGACATTGGTGGTGGGAGATGGGCACTGGTGGAGGGATGGGTGCTGGAAGATTGTATGACTGAAACCCAAACATGAACATCTTTGTAATTGTATATCACATGGTGGTGTAATAAAATATTTAAAAAAAAAGACGAAGTGACGAGACTGCTTTGAACATGTACATTGTTTAAATGAATAACATTTTCTTTAGTTATTTGGTGAAAGAGACTTTCTAAGGAGTGCTCAGGGGTGTGTAGAATCACTTCTAGTGAGGGCTTACTGCACCAGTTTAGATAGCACCATGCTCAGTCTGGGGTTAATGGTGATGTAGCCACCAGGGCCATGCCTGTAGTGCTCAGGGAGTCCTGCAGTACTGGGCACCAGATTGGGTCCTAGAGCATGTAAAGCACGTAGCTGTGACTCTTCAGCAATCTCCTGTGATCCAATAAGTACTTCATGCATATTTCGTTTTTATATCTGGAAATAATATAAAAATGGTTCTTGCCATTATGCACTGCATATTTAATTAGTTTTGAGAATTTAACATGAAAGAATTTAGTATCCAAACTTATGCTAGGCTGGTTTTTTATAGAACATATACATAAGATAAATAATCAACAAGACATAAAATGCTTGTTTCTCTAGGGACAGTCAGTCTGGGTCCTTTATAAAGTCAATTGGGTATAGTTTAATATATTGACTTAGTAATTCAATTAATGAGACACTGGTGTTCTTAAAATTTTCACAAGCTGTCCCAAGGTACATGAACTGATTCCCAGGAAGTAACTTACTAGGATAACATAGTTCAATAAATACTTGTTGGCATGGATGTTATTCTGTTTTAATAGATTAAAACTATTATGTATAGTGAATTAAAACAGAGCCTAAAATTGTACCAAGGTATTGACCTTGAGAACACCCCTTCAAGGCAGGTCTTTTACCTCTGAGCTTTATATACTACCATATATATTAGAGATTTAGGCAAGCATCCTTCTTATATATCCATAGTTTCACCCCCAAGCAGGGTATTTTAATTTCATTGCTGAACAAAAATAATTAATGCTGACCATACTCTACTTTGACTTCCCTCTCTGGAACTGAATATTTCACTTCTCTTCTTTAATAAATTGTAGCTGCTCTTCTGTTCTCATAATGCAAAGGAATTATAATGACTGAAATACTTTTCATTGTTACACCTTACTGAGATTTTACAATTTTATGCAGAATACTTTCTAAAAGGTAAAAACATGACATTTGAGTCATGGAACTAAGAATGAATAAGTAGGGAAGCAGATATTTTGAGGGTTTAGTAGCTCATGAAACCAAATATACAGAGTTATGGCTACATAGCCCAAGCTCTTTCTCTTTAAAAGAAAGTGGCCTAAGGGGCCAGAGCGATAGCCCAGCGGGTAGGGCATTTGCCTTGCACGCAGCCGGCCTATGCCGGCCGGTTTCGATCCCGGCGTCCCATATGGTCCCCCGAGCACCGCCAGGAGTAATTCCTGAGTGCAGAGCCAGGAG